>DWJZ01000468.1:0-32100 GCA_018249125.1 Asbolis capucinus
AAAAATCTTCGAAATTACAACATTCGTCAAAACCATTTACGCCACGCTTTATACGCTTCGGTCCCATAGTGCGTTGGTCCAGCTAGGGGTTAGTGAATCTGACTGCTATGCCTGTGTTCCATGGTTGCCATGGGGTTCGATCTTCACCCAGAAAAACAGTTCTGTGATGAGCAGGAATGATTGTTCTGAGTCTGGATGTAATAAAATTATCTATCTGAAAGTATTTTTTTTAATATATATGTATGTTTATCAGTTGATCACTGTAGTACCTACAAGCAAAATTGTTTAGTTTGGAATCAGTTCTCCGTGTGTGAGTTGTCCTGAGATATTTATTATATTTAATCAATAAAACGTAATGAAATAATTAACGTCCAATAAAAAAACATAGTCGAATTAAGAACTTCCTCGAACTCGAGTTCCTTTCCTGAAGTCGCTTAAAAATAAAGATGCATGCATGAACATAAATTCCCCTAAAGGAAAAGTTTTGATCTAAATCACAATAATCTTTCGGACTACGTACGAGTGGCTACGGTACCAGGGCTTGGGTTCGAATCCTGCGCGCATTATCAATTTATTTAGAAGTATAGAAGGAAAACATAATAATATTGAGAGAACTTGAACTCTATAATATAAATGTCTTGTATCATAAGAAAAAAGATGTCACATTCTTGTTTTATTGTATTCATTTACTTTTGTATTTCCAATAACATTTTTCAAACTTTTCAAGTTGGATGGTAAACAGATCGAATTTGCACCGAGTACCTATAAGTATATTCATACTCATTTACATTCTACATTTACATGTAAATTAAAGTAATAAAATGTTAACATGGTCTTAAGAATTTGATAAGAAAAGTAACACATTACTTAGATTCGACTTGCGTGCCCAGACGTAATTTAATTAATAATAACCTTGGTTACCC
The DNA here is from genome assembly GCA_018249125.1 of Asbolis capucinus. NCBI lineage: Eukaryota > Metazoa > Arthropoda > Insecta > Lepidoptera > Hesperiidae > Asbolis > Asbolis capucinus. The sequence continues at coordinate 924 of DWJZ01000468.1, forward strand.
TTTTAGTATCAGTGAAATCTTTTGTTCTTTGAAACAGAGTTACCTACATGAAATTCTTGCCCACTAAAACCACGTTACGCGAAAATTACATAAGTTTGGAATGTTCGTACGAACAAGACTGTCAAACTTAGTCCTCAAGCGATACGTGCGTGAACTACCTCACAAAAGATTGTATGTTTGCAAACATTGTACCTCCCTTTTTGAAGTTGATTAATCTTGACGTGATAGCTACGAACTAATGAACAGAGCATCGAATCTCATTTTAGAAACAGGGTCAGCTTTTAAAATTACGGAATAAGTTATCCATGGTTAAAATCAACATAAAACGAGTATTTTTTCTAAACTTAAAAAAGTTGATTTAAAAAAAATATCTTAATGTTAGAACTTCACGTATTGTCAATTCCTATCATACGATTATGAAAGGAATTGGACCTGACTAAAAAAACGCCGACTTAAAATTAAATAAATCCTTACAAAATATAACACCATGTTGTCTCTTCGCTGATTCTGTTAATTTAGTAAAAAAATAAAAGCAGAATTTCTAGTGTGTCAAGCTAAAGACGATCAAAGGGTTATTATTAGAGATCAGTGAACATTTCCTGATCAGTGAATTTTATTTTCATGTTACGACGGCGCAAATCGAAAGGCCACGTATTGGAAAAAGGTCATATATTATTATTAATATTAGAATTAGTGTTAGATTCGCACTTTTTATAAATAAGTTCTTAATATAATTTCAGCCAGGAATCCAATTGTAGTATTATTATGAAAAATTACTTATGTGGACATTTCACAAAAATAGACGGCCATGGTAGGTAATGACCCTCCAAGAATTTACGGATTTGATTCTCGGCTTGGGTAAGATTTACGAACGAATTTTTATTCTCGGGTAATAGGCGTTATTTTTTATGTAAGAAATTTATGCTTTTTTGCCCTATTGCCTTTTGTACAGAGAAATTTAGTAGGGGGTAAAAGTATATACCGTTTATCATTTTTATTAAAGAATTTTCATGCCAATAACGAATATATAACATATTAAATGTTAATAAATTAATCATTACTTAACAAAGCAACATTTATGCGAGGTCTCCGCATTTATTTGGCCGACAACCGAACGATGATACTTTTCCTATTGAGGGATTATACATTGATCACAAACCGTTAGTTGAAACGTCTGCTCGCTTATTAGCCATTATCTAAAATATTTTCCATGTTTTTATTAAAAAAAGTAATCTCTTCGATAGGTTATAAAATTATTGTTTCTTCTTAATAATATGGGACCATTAGGAAATAACTTAAATAATTCAATTGTATTGTTCGAATTAACCAATTTTATTAAATTAATTATATTTTATACTAATATTATTAAATTTAACACATGATGAAGAATAGAAAATATTTAGACAAGGAGACATTTTAGCCATCTACCGACAAGTGGCGTTGATATATTATTCACACTATTGGTTAACAGATGGCGGCACATGAAAATGTTTAATTATATACAATATTAAATGTTCTATTTGTTTTCTACAGGAATCATTATATGTAATATACTAACATATTGTCAGGCTTGCATTTAAAACAGGCACAGAACAATAGAACTTGTTCGGCGAAAACAAGTAGATACTACCATACTTTGTATATGACAATTCTATAATGATTCTATGATTTTTTCAAAAATGTCAAGTCATATGTACTTACCTTACATTTATTATTATTTACTTTCAGACCAGATCATTAGGTCACTATGAGGATTGTATTAGCATGTACTTCATTATACTACCAAGGGGCATTAAACGGGTAGCAAAATAAAAAATAAACAAATTGTACTTCAAATATTTTGTACTTAAATCTGCAAACACTCCTTGTATAAACAGTAATGTCAACAAATCTCATGATACTTAATTTTTGTAATAATCCATTATCCTAGCCTGGTGTTTAGCAGACGCCACACACTTGTCAAGACCATGAAAAACTCAAGACTTAGAAAATCAACACGTCCTAAGTGCAAAGGACAGATCCTTCACGATGTTTCTCTGATAACAATGATTTCATTCTTGTATTACACTCTGGTATACATTAGAGTCTACATGTTTATTTTAGCATACATTTGAGTCCAGCAACACATAATGAGTGTATAGAAGGTATATATTATCAACTCTTGCCTTCTGTCAGGAGTTTTCACTGCCACAACAGTTTTGCTGGAACTATACATACTTTGGATACCCCTTTACATTTCTCACCAAGACCTCCTATGAAAAATTAGTTATTATGTCCTAATTCCGATCATACCAAACTAAATATACATACAAAAAGCAATAAAAACATTTTTTTTTAAATGTCAACCCGGATGTCATGATAGTTAATAGTCAATTTTAATTGTTTAGCAAATTAAATAAGTTATGGCTTAAATATATTTGCCTTATAATACTTCATTTCCTCTATGCTCTCTAAGATGTCTGATAAACACCTATGTTCAAATTTCTTCATTGGTATTCTAGAATAATCTTTTGGATACCAACGCTTAGCCAATTCTTTGATTGAACTGACATCTATAATCCTGTAATGAAGGTAATTATTGAATCTTGGCATGTATTTGAGAATAAATAATCTATCTATATACACACTATTCCCGCCCAAAGGACAACGTTTTTCAGGTACATGAGCCTTAATAAAGTTCAGTAGCTCATTCTCAGCATCACTTACTGATGTTGTTGATTTCTTACAAGCTTCTGTTAAACCAGTCTGAAACAATTGTTAATTTAATTAAAACATAACATATTCAAGATAACTATTTCGTCAATACAAAAAGCTATGTATGTCTTTAAATATTGTGGAATACTTTTCATTTATTTTTATTTTTGTATAGAGGATTTTACTTAACATATATGTATATATACTATATATATTATATTTTTTAAATTGCACATATAATGTTAACTAATACCACAGCATAACATTTCCTTTGGTATTGTTATTATAATTTTTATTTATAATTTTTTTATTAGCATTTAACGCTATGGTGAGAATAATAATAAATACTTAATACAAAATATCAAAAACAAACAGTATTATATTAAAAACGAAGACAAAATGATGCAGCCCCCAACCCTTCCTCAAGATTATGGGTAAGCTGTATAGTAGGTGATCCTAGCATTCCCCAATAATCTATAACACTACTGAATATTGTATTGTGTTTTTTTTTTCTCATCATTCACTACAAATAATAAAAATATTATGATGGAATGTGACATAGGGCAATGGTATGTCTTGTCTAAAAATGTAAAAAATAAAAAACTTTCTCTTAAAAAATTAATACCTGACCATGTTGATTTATACACCATTCATTCATATTATCTAAAATACTATCCGGTTGATGAATTATTATGTTTGGTCCTGTAGCTACGACGTTCAGCTCTGCATCAGTGATCAAACAAGCAATCTCCAATATGTGATCCTTCTCAATATCCAGGCCGGTCATTTCCAAATCTACCCACACAATGCGATGTGCTTCATTTTTCGACCTCGATGACATTCTTGCTTGTATACTGAAAACTTTGAATAAATAAATTGACTAAGAAAAAATCCAATCGAAATGTATAACATGATAATAACCCTATGAATTAAATAACATAAAAATATCTTTGGACAACTCACACACGGTCATCTGACCCCAAACTTAGCATTAGCTTGTACTATGGTGATCAGTCAACTGATAAACATACATATATATTTTTAAATACATACTTATAAAGATATTTACACACAGAGCAAACATTCCTGCTCATCACAGAAAAGTTTGACTTGGGTGGGAATCGACCCATGACCTTCGGTGTAGCAGTTAGGTTTGCTAACCACTAGACCAACAGGCCTGTCAATTATATAAATGAAGTCTATAGTTATATTATTTATAACTGATAAATTAACCATAATACTAAACGATAGATAGGTTATTGAAATGTGCTAAAATAAAATGTATGATTGGTTAAATTTTTAAATAATTTTTAGACAAAAATGAAATATGACTTAATTCGTTGTAGGTAAAACAGATATATATAACAATCAATAAATAAAATAGCAATCATTTATTATCACTTACGTTTGGGTCTTAATACGGCATGAATAACACTTTTAATGCCCCTGCATAAATATTGACGCGATATATTCATTGAAATGAATTACTAATCTATTACACTTTTACGTAGTCAGTTGAATGTATTTGCTTAACACAGTTTTACGTTTTAACAAATAATGTTTACATAGCTAACCTTAATTCGTTTATATGTCTAACCTATAAAATAAACATATAAAACCGTTACAGGTAAGTTGGAAATGAATCGAAATAGAAATGACAGTGACACACAGTACGACATTGACATTATTGTTCTGAAAAGTTCAGTGACAAACAGAGTAGTACTATATTATGGTATGTGTTGGTTTTTGGACTAATACTTTCAAAACATTTAGCGTGAATAGGATGGCAGTTGACCAATGTGCTGACCAGTTAACCGTGTCATAGAATCAGGGTCGTTGTGTCATAGAGGGGCCTAAGCATGAAGATTGGGGTGCGCTCACATCTCACTATGATATCGCTGCTATATTGAATTGGTTATGGGTTCTTTTCTTTTTCATCATTTCTATATTGATTGTTTTGGAGTTTTTCAGAAATGGGCGTGTACGAGCACGTTCGACATTATTAATTTGCTGACAGCCGCGTACTGATTTTCATACTTATTTGTAATCATATGAATTTACTTTAGTACAATAAAGACTCTTTACGGTGACGGACACTTTTATTAAACATTCCGCTCCCGCCAAAACTTACAACTAACTACAAATAATTATTTACAACTACTTAACTATAACAACTTACACCTATCAGTAAAGGATACTCACACCCTTTACAGGGCGTTTAAACTTGACGAAAGACAAATGTATATGAATGTTATTTGTATGGTTGTCCCTCATTTTTCCCGTTAACTTATTATAATGAAATACTTTTTAAAAGGAAATAAGTGTGTTATTTTTATACATGTACGGTTGGTATTTTAACTGTAAAAGAAACTAATCTATATTACACTGTTGCCGGTAATGGAAATTGTTGTCTGTGAACGATTTAAGCTCAAATTATTTTATAATGCAATATTTATAATCTGTATTGTTCTCGATTGTCATGGTGCGTAAAGGTTGATTTTGTTTTCAATTTTCATATTTTTCTTATTTTAGGCTGATTACAAAGATAAAGATGAACCGAATTATTCTGAACCACTGTCGGTGCATTAAGAAGTCGAGTAAGTATTAAAATAAGTCTTGTTTCTTTAAATAATTTTCTAACCAACATATAACCTTTTCTACCCATCAGTTCAAAATTTGATTCTGACTTCATATTTTTTATGGTATGTGATAATAAACATAAATAGTTTTGTTGTAATTCTATTCTCAATTTGCATATAAATCTTCGAAACAACACTAAATTTATACGAAATATATGCCTGACTTCCGTTTTGTTTATATTCTAAGTTAAGCAAGGTTAAAATTATGTATTTATTTTTCCTTCACTACCATGTCTTTCCTAATTTCTAAGACGAAGTATGATGATCCTTATACTATTATGTGGGATATAACTGTGACACATGGAAACATTAGTTTGTTCTGTTAACTTTAATTATTTCATCAGAATCGAAATATCTTTTAGTAAGTAAGTACCTGTTGATAATACTATTTGTCTTACTTTCAGCATTATTATGGGAGGCAAGGCAGTACCAAAATTTTCCATACATTACATTGTCAAGGTCATTATCTTATTACACAACTCAACCTCTAGGATTACAACATGACATAACTCAGAAACCCCTTAACAAGCGAGTATACTGCTACCCCCTGCATGTCAGATCATTCAACACTAGTACCTGCAGGTATGAAAAGGAACCTCTCAAACCCTCTTCAAAAGTTGAAGCTGCAGTTGAAACTATTAAGAAAGGCATAGAAGAAAAAGAAAAGCTCCCAAAAAAGGTGGAAGCGAAGAAGAGCTTAAAAGAGCGTATAATGGATGAATTACGACATTATTACCATGGTTTCCGTTTGTTGTTCATTGAAGTACGGATATCAACATCACTGCTATTCAAAATTCTCAGAGGCAACTCTTTGACTCGAAGAGAGCATAGACTCCTGGTCACTACTATTGGAGACTTGTTCAGAATGGTTCCATTCATTGTTTTTATTGTTGTGCCATTCCTGGAATTTGCTTTGCCCCTTTTCATTAAACTGTTCCCAAACATGTTACCCTCTACATTTGAGAGCACCAGTCAGAAGGAGGCAAAGTTAAAGCAACATCTCAAAGTCAAGTTGGAGATGGCAAAGTTTTTCCAAGAAACTTTAGACCAGATGGCTCCACAGGCCAGCAACAGGCATTCAGAACTTGCTAAAGAATTTTCGAGTTTCTTCACAAGAATAAGGACATCTGGTGATGTTGCAACAAGTGAAGAAATTATGAAATTTTCCAAGCTGTTTGAGGACGAAATTACTCTAGATTCTCTTCAAAGACCTCACTTAGTTGCACTGTGTAAGGTACTTAATGTATCCACAATAGGAACAAGTGCTATGTTACGGTTTAATCTGAAAATGAAGTTAAGATCTCTAGCAGCAGATGACAAAATGATTGCTAAGGAAGGTGTAGACAGCTTAAATTTTAGCGAGTTACAACAGGCTTGTAGGGCTCGTGGAATGAGGGCCTATGGCGTGTCAGAGGAAAGGTTACGGAAAGAACTCAAGAACTGGTTAGACTTGTCTTTGAACGAAAAAGTGCCACCATCTTTGTTGCTTCTGTCTAGAGCGCTGATGGTTCCTGAACATGTACCTACAACATATAAATTGAAGGCGACAATCTCAGCCCTGCCTGAACAAGTTGCTACTCAAACTAAAGCTGCAATTGGTGAAAAGGAGGGCAAAGTTGATTTCAAGGTAAAGTTTAGTGTAGATTTGAAAATTTTGAAACTTTATTGTAGATATTTCTTAGAGTTTATTTAACACAGAAATATAAAACACCATTCTTTATAATCTATGCTATCTCGTAAACAAAACAATTAGTATATTAATACATAATATAGTAAGATGATAGCTCACAAATCTTGATCTTGCTGGTGTTACAGATGATACTGATCAAGGATGCAAAAAAGTGGACTATAATATGTCATGCTATCTTTGACGATATACCAAATTCAAAGAAAATATTCTAGTAACTCAATTTTCTTCACTTTTACATTAAATTTCAGGCTAAAGCAGAAGCCATTAAATTGGAAGAGGCAAAGATCAAAGAAGAAAAACAGGAAATGCAGGAAGCAGAAAGAGAGAAACAGATACTTGAGGCCAAAAAGAGAGAGAAAGAAGAACTTAAAGATAAGGCTCCGATCATTGATCTAGAAAGTGTACCGCCAATGTTAGATACAGCTCCCATTGTTGCTGTCGACACAAAGATGAAGACTGAAGAAGGACTGTCTGGAAAAGATATTGAAGTAATAGAAGATGCTTTAGAAAAATTAGGTAAGAATTGTTGGCTAGCTGCCATGTTTTGTTTTTGTTTTACCCAATGTCAAGGTGTAGTCACGATTCCAGTAAATATCATGACTGCTGTTGTAAGTTTTCTATTTTTAACAGTACTAAGTTCAATGTTTCCAACATTCATTCATATTTTTACTCTAGGAAATTATACAATTATATGTAATGTAAGCTTTATGTAGTTTGCAGTTCTTACATACATAGATAATGATTCCAATTAATTGATGATTATTTCAGAGTCTGTATTTGTAAAGTTTTTTTATATAACGAATTTTTTTCAGTCTACTGCAGTATTGCTACCAATATTAACATGCTACATTTTTATGTTCTGCTTATTCACGAGATTTATATCCTGTAGTAATAAAATTGATCTTTATAATTCATACAATGTCTCAGTAAATAAGTATAAAAATTATGAAATACAATAATATTTTTTAATTTTTATTATCTAGTGTTGTGTATTTAAAACTTCAGCTCAACAGAAGAAATCACTCCTGCTTGAAAAGGAGAGCATTCAGGAGTTGAAGACAGAGTTATTGGACTACAGCGAGGATGTTAAAGAGATGCAGGAAATTGTGAAAACAAAGCAAGCAGACATCAAACTTACTAAGGGAGCCCGAAGGTTAGTGATTAGTTTCTGTAGTCTTATTGTTAGTGACCTTGGCTGTAATGTGAGAAGTCCCAGGTTTGATTTCCAAATTTTGATTGAATACACTAAATGTATGGTTTAATTTTGGATTGTGATTACAGCCTGGTCAGGCATTTTTATCAGATGAATTATTATTCTTGGGCTATATCTTTTATATGTGTTTTCTTTACAATCCCTATCATAGGGTGTCCTAGAGCTGAGTGTGTGAGTTAGAGAATGGTGTGAGTTAGTGGCTTTTTTTAGTGTAATATTCATTCAAAAGTATACTTATTTTTTGTTGGTTCTGTGGTGAGATTACACAATATGTCAAACAGTGACATCACTTCATGCATGAATCATGCTATCAAAATTTTTAACACTTGCTTAAACGAGTGGAAAATTTAAGTGGATTCAATAATCTGAGTTTGGTAGCACTACACAGATATAACATCTTGTATGTATCATGTTCGTTGGATGGTACGACACCCACATCTAGGTGTTTCTTCTCATTGAAACATTTTAAACAACGGTAGAAAAAAAGTTGAAGTTCATAAGGGTATTGCTAATATCTCCATAAATGAATGAATATTGAATTAGAATTACCCAAGAACAACCTTTTATTTATTATATAATTTTCCTGGTGGTATAAATGTTAAGTTGAAGTATGATTGCAAGCGATTAAAAAAGTAAAGCGGGCGCGGTCGGTAGGATGATGGACCGCTAGTGGCAAAAAATTCATGAGCAATAGTTTGGTGGTATTTTTGTTAACTTCCGATACTTGTATTGGCCACTAACTCCTCCACCTATTCTCAATGGAGCAGCGTTGTGGAGTATACTTCAGGTCTCCTCGGTATAAGGAGAGAACCGTGCACATTATCACTCTTGTTAACTTAGTTTATTTTTTGTTAGTAAAGCAGCGAAAATAAAAAAAAAATGTAAATCCCTTTCGATCATTAAATTTTTTTTGACGGCCATTGATCTTGTTTTCTTACATAAGCTTTATGCATCTTGCTACTAATACAATTATCCTCGTATTGACTTTATCAGAACTGTTGATTATGTCGAGATAAATATTGCATATATTATTGTTTTATCATTTTTGAGTCGGTTTTTTTTCTCAAGATCTAATTTAGCTACTCCTTTTTGATAGTCGGGCCAAACTGAGGAATTGTATGTTTACTGCAGGCCACCGACAATAACTTATTAATTAATCTAAGGTGTACTTAAAAAAATACATATATAGTAAATAAAGTTCTAAAATCTTCCACGGGCTATTTAAAATCCGTCTGCGGTCCTTCGGGCCTAGAATTGAGCACCTTTGCTCATTAGAGATAGATGCTTTACAGATAGATTACTATCTGTACCAATTTCCATTAAAATCTGTTCGATTTTTTAGGTGTAAAAATGTCCCAGACAGACAAACAGGGTTACTTTCGCATTTATAATATTACTAAAGATTTTATAATATTATCTGCCTTCTCATATTTCAACTATGTATATAAACATAACATAAACTTCCGGTATTGTTATTATTAATATCAGAATACAGTTAAACCTCAAGGCCGCTCCGAGCTAGCACAGTTCACTAGATAAATCACAATGGCGTGTGTCATACCTAATATATAATGCACATATCAGATCAACTTATCGTTTTATGAATTCATAATCTATCATATCTGTGTATAATAATTATTTCTCTTTTCTTGCCCTATGTTCTGTGTTTATATAGGCTAAATAAATTAATATTTGTAAGATATTATCATCATCATCTTTGCAACTCATTGCTGTCCCACTACTCACAATTTGAGGGGCACAGGCCGCGCTGGCCAAGTGCAGATTGGTGAGCTTCCAATACTTTTCGAGAACTTTATGGAAAACTCTCGGGAGTGGAAGATTTGTCACGATATTTTACTTCACCGTAGCGGGTGATAATCAACTTCTGATACAACGAACATAATTTTGAAAATTTGAGGTTGTGCGCTGCAATACTTGAACCTGTTCCTGGGCTCATGTTTTTAATCTTTCAGTTCATCATTGATTTTTAAATTTGAACAGTAATAAAATATATTACTGTATCTCTAAAACCTCTATAAGAAGAAATCCTTCTTGTCCTAGTTGGCTTTAGAAGGTTTGATTAATTTGTAAAATTTTAACTATCATACCAAATACACGTTACGAAAATTTCAAATCTCGTCACGTTTAAAATACAGTTAGACTAGTGATCATAATATGCCTAATGCAACATTAGTCTGTAATAAACCAAAAATGTTGTTTTCAGATTATACCGAGCTGTTAACAACATGATAAGTAAACTGGACTCTGCACTAGTAGAACTGGAAAGTAAAGAGAAAGCGTTACTGACAACCCTGGAGCAGACCAAGTCAGAGCCGCAGAAGGCTAAGGAACAGTTGATCCAGATCGATGAACTGATGCATTCCATTAAGAGCCTCCAGAAGGTACCCGATGAGGCTAAATTGAAGCTAATTCAGGATGTCCTCGGCAGGCTAGATGACGACTTCGATGGGCAGTTGAAGATTGATGATGTTTTGAAGGTATGTCTTTCAGTTTCGTTATGAAAAAGGTATTCTTTATTTTGGCCTAGACTAATCGGAAATAAGGTAATTTAGGAAATGTATAGTAAACATATACAGCATTACGAAATTTATATTAACTGTTTCATTGTGACATTTTAAGTAGAAAATAAGTAGGTCGATTTTGATGAATTTTACAAGGAAAAAAATTATCGATAAATGTTGTTAATTTAAGAGGTAAAATAGGTCTTATAATAACACATAGTTTCTATGTACTGGAAGTACATATTATGAACACCATAATTAAGTGAGATATCACAGAGAGAGATAATTGAATGCCACATATGAACACGTTTACCACTGAATACATTTTTAAAGAAAGTATGATAAATTAATTGAAAAAATGTTAGTTTAAAAAAATAAGACGTTGCAAGTTTGGGTTCCTCTTATAAATATGTTAATTTCAAAAAAGTATTATTTAAGATTTGTTAATATTAAAAAATAATGTCATAATGTATTTTGTTATTCAGTTTTAGACAATTATTTTCAAGACAGTCGAGAGTTGTGTATGTGTTATATAAACACTGATTGCGTCATTCGTTTCCTTCGCCCCCCTTTTCGCGTCTTAACAGTTGCTATCTAACGATATCGATCGCAGTTGATGATTTAACATACGACCTTGTACTGAAACGGTCGTAAAATTTTCCACTGAACACTAAACACGTGTCTTCATTATGATGCTAGATTGGTACAAAAATAAAATGTTACCGGGAGGGAATTCTTATTTATTGAAAAGGTCAACTTTTGTTCACGATATCAATGTATTGTATTGTTATATATGTACTTGTATTTATAAAAGGAAGTTACTAGTTTTAATTTATTAATTGAGGTCGAAGTACATTTTATAGATATGAAATTGTTTTGATAATTAAATTGAAACTTTCTCACCGCTTTGGGTCATGATAATCATTATGTAAACGAAATTATATACTATCTATAGTATAGATGTATGTGTAGACTGTATCTGTAGTATAGATGTATGTTAATGATAACACTTCTATAAAACATTTTTTGAAAATTTTGGTTGTTTTGATCGATATTAACACAAAGGGATTTTTATATCTTCAGTGTACATTTCCTGAAGTGAAGTGGTTGCTGATAATTAACCATATCTGTTGTCTTGTCAATAAAAATAGTTTTAGTTTTTCACATTTTCTAAATGCTAGTTAAAAATTCACTAAACAAGTGCATGCTCAAAGGTCGGTAGTATTATTTGATTACAACTTATCTGAAGATTTATCTTTATTTATCCATAGATTGTGTTATTATCGTATTATATGATCTTTTAATATAGGTTGGAGAATTTACCGTTTCTTATTTTTTGGTATGCGATCCATTTTTTTACGAAACCTAGAATGACATAAGAACCTGAAGGTTTCGGATTTTTTAACAAGCTTTTATTTTACTGCAGTGTATTTTTGTATATTAGTATAATAGTATATTTGTATGTTTGTTACGTGTCAAATCTGGCAAGCTTAATCCATTGCCTCTTACATTGCGGAGCGGAAATTTTGGATAAAGTTTTCATCCTGATGACAATGCATTTTTATGACAAGCATGACCTGATACTATGTTCAGGATTGGCAAGGGAACTCCTTAACGGTTAACAATACAGTTATGATATTTTGTGTTTCTTTGTATTATGTATCTACAATTAAGGCTATTTTTAATAAACCTTGTTGTTCCGAAGTAGATGTTACATATAAGATGAATTATGGACGGGATCAAATCAGATTTAATTCAGAACTCTAATCATTTACTATGAAGACTTATGTCAGCATTAGGATAGTATAAAATCGACCAGAAGTGATTTCCTATAATGAAGTGACTGAAAAGGAAATTTATCTACAAACTAGTGTCTACTAGCGGCACCGCGCCGTGGTTAGTTGATGAAAAGTTGCTGATGTTATTCCAGACCATAATCTATCTGTGTGCCAAATTTCATTCTAATCCGTTCTGTAGTTTTTGCGTAAAGAGTAACAAACATAAATTCACACGAACTTTTACATTTATAATATTAATATGACTGTCCCCAGTTGTGTCTGCGTTTTTAAATATGCATTATTTAAAGAGGCTGTCGCTTATTTTTTCTGTATTTTAAAGGAAAAAATAAATAGCAAATTGATGCCATAACAAGATTATACCTATATCTTATCTAGATAATTTTTTTGCCTTACATTGAGGTCGTTTACATCGCTATATTTTCAGATGTTGGAGATAATCGGCAACGAGAATGTAAATCTATCTGAGAAACAAATGGCGGAACTGATAGAGTTGCTTGATAAAGAGGAGATTCTAGAAGTTGAGAGCAAGATACAGAAAGCCCTGGATAAGGCTGCCGTAGCTGCGAAGGAACAGGATAAGCCCAGGGAATCTGAGGGGAAGGTAAATAACATTATATTGCAATTATTTTTATAAAAATATGTCTACAGCCCACACGCGGCCATATGATCCCTGTTCATCTATGCTGCCGTTTAACCATAATGTCTTTCAGTATAATTTAGATGTTTTTAGCACTTTGAATGACTTAATTTTGAAATGTATAAATAACACCGCACTTAATAATTACAGAGTTTATTTGACTTAATCCGAGAGGCTCAAAAACGAAGAGAAATGAAGAAAGCAGTGGAGAAGTTTGGAGAACAGAGAACAATCCCCAAGAGTGAAGACATGGTGTCCAAACAAACGGACAGCGGGAAGCGACCGGAGAGCCAGTGAGACTCTCTATAGCTCAAGGTGTAAATAATTATATATATTTATAATGCTCTTACAATGAGTATATATAAATATGTTATATGACCGCTTCTACGGTTGTTTTTACGCTTCTTGTACTTGGGGCCTCACGCAGACAAGCAGACAGACAGTGATTCTAAAACATTTCATGTAAATAAATAGGAACTTATTTGTACTATATGGTTTTAAAGTATTCAGATATGATCTTATTAACATTTAATTGATATATGTAACCGTGATATAAGTTTTGGTTAACATTTTTTTTTATATATGTCACAATGTTAACGTATTTTATTAGTTGGTAACGGAATTCTAACATGAAGGAAGTCTGTATCTACATTTAGGCCAGTAAACCATTCTTATACATTAATAATCATAATGTAATATCAAACCAAACGTATTATAATATAAATTTTAATGATGGAAGAGATACGGAATATATATAAATAGAATTATTTTTGTCTGTCAGTTGTATGTGGTTTTAAAGTCTGCGTTAGGCCAGGTAATAGTAATGTCGATGTTCCGACTTTACTCACTAACAAAGAGATTGAGATAAATACATGAATACGAATTACCGAATACGCATACATTTAGAAGGACGTTGTTTAGGCTATTTGTTACCCTAATGACAATAAGCATTTTTGTAAACATTGTATTGTTAATCAATCACATAGATATGTAAATAACATAAACTTTTCACACCGTACAAAGTTGTATTGTCGTGATTTTTTTTATTTATTACAAATAAATAAATGTTTTGGTTCTTCAGATATTTATTATTTTGATTTATGCATTTCTGTGATCACTGTTCAGTCGTAAGTGTTGTTTTTATTTTATTTTATTTTAGTCAAAATGTTGGCACAAATTGTTGTTTCGCGCATAATTCCTACGTTTGACTTATGGTTGCATGCGTTTTCACAATTGTGTTTCAAATTCTGTGTAGAATTATACTCTTATGTATAATACATTATACTATTATGTATTTATTATACGAATAAATATTATTTATTACCGATGAACCTGTCTACTTACGATTGTAATACATAGTTTATGTATTGTATAAAATTTGTAAATTTAGCTTTGCATAAAATGCAATTGTGTTGATATTCCATGAAAAAGTATTGAGGTGACTTTAATAGACCCCATGTCCGATAGAATATTATTGGTCGATGTTAACATTGGTGTATGAATAAATTTGTATGAGTTTGTGTTGCCAATAATGCGCTGGAAAACTAAAGTTCTAAGATAATAAAATATGGTAACTTTACACTTGTTTAATTGTAGCCATCCCTGCTGTGCCCTCTCCTAGAAAACTGTAAGTGCTTATGCTGTTTTATGTACACGAAGTTTTTAAAATGTTGCGTGGTTGAACTCACAAATTGAACTCAAAAAAATACTGAAATTATGGTTATTTTCTGCCACACTGCGGATTGTCGGAATGTTAACTATAACATAGCCCTAAACCAGGGGAAATATACAAAGCATAATTCCTACGCTTCTGCCATGATTCAAAAATAGTTTTGACATAACAACCTGACAAGTTTATATGTCAACGTTTGTGCAGGCAGGAAAGTTATCGATGCCCCAATACTACGAAAATAGAAATTCGAATAAATCCCTAGTTTACATATCTGCCTGTCCTTTCGTTTTATTACTATAATATTGTCAGTCATATAAGGTAGTGTTATGGAAGTTTGTAAATAATGAAAGTTGATTAAAGCACAGTTTGTAATAGAAAATATGAGCTAAATTTGAATTTCGCGGTAATAAGTGGCGCGAAATATTTGTCACCTTGGAAGTTGGTTGAAAGATTTCTATTGGTGCTGGATACTCACTTGTTATCCAATAGTAAACAAGACACACATTTCCTCGAATCACGAAGAACAAAAAATGTAATCATGAAATCACGAAACCCCGGTCGGCCATCTTTGATAAATTTGAAAATCGAAGCCTTGTCATTGGTCGATAAGATACGTCATTCCGTTCTTTTGACGGCGTTGCGCAAAATTATAATTTTTGACTTTCCTGCGCTGCCATGTTTTTTTTCATGTGGGGTGTGTGTGCATAGAAATTGATCATGATATTTTCCCCATATAAACTATTACGGGTAAGTTTTCATGGATTTTGTTTATTTTCATTGTGCCAACACGGAAGTACGTCGCGCGTCCTCAGTGAAAGTGTATCATGTTTGTTATCATGTAATACTGTCTCCGTCTTGTGAAATTGCATCGTTTCGTAGTTTTAACTACGAGTATGACTGGCAAGTTACAAGAACACTTTAAATTATATACATGTATGGGAATGTTTTGGCGATTGTTAATCTTCTTAAAAATCGTTATGGGGACGCGTTCAGGTGCAAATTCACCCTCGGCAGTGACGTTAGTTTGGCGCCATCGACCCATTTAGCGCGGCGGGGCGGGTATGAGTTTTCATGAAATTCTTTGTGCCCTTGCAAAACATAACTATCAATGTACAATTCTAAGCAAAACAGCACGTGACAACTTAGTGACTAGGTATCTATACGTTTTATTGCAGAAGTAAGGGGTGCACAGAGTGCGTCATTCGTCAACAGCTAGTGACAATGCGATTGCACACAGTTTAGTGAACGCGAGGACCGCTGCCTTATACGAAACGTCGGAACGCTAGCAAAGAACAGGCCAAAGAGATTAAGCATGTATTAGTACGGAGCAGTTCCGAAAGATCGATAATTCACACACGGCCCACGGCGATTGAAAAATGGACTCTCGATTTCTGAGCACAATGATTGTGTTTGATAACGGCAAGGATTCTACCGGGCAGGATGCGTAAGCATAAGAGAGGGAGCCAGGCTAACGCCTGCAGGCCTGCCACGTCAAAAGAACTGCATCTCATCCCGCATCCCTGCATCTGATATCCGCACACATTAGACAGGTAAACAATAAACATTTTGCTTCATTGTTTCTGAACATAATTCACAATAGTAAACAAGGGTGTTTAGTGATGTCTTTGTAATGTATGTTATGAATGCTCAAGTTTATGTTCAAAATTCTTATAGAACATGTTGACTTAAGTTAGTAGATTTGCTTGAATTTGTTCACATTTATTTCAGATAAACAAAATTGAAATAATCAATAATCATTATTATGTAAGCTTTCATAAACTATTCAAAATATAATTACAACTGTTTAATATTTAGTCAATGTCATAAGTTAATGATCTGCTAAATGCATTTAATTTTGTCGGTATAAATGAGTGAACTCAGAGTAATTGGTATCAAAGTAATAGTTTATTAATGGTCTCTGGGAAGTTATGAAATCTGTTGTTTATTGTTTGTGGCATTGCACAACTATTAACTCTTATACAGCATAAATACTTTTTACCGCATGATCGCAATAAGAGCATTTTATCATTGTATCAAAACAGATCTGCTAATCTTGATGAGTCAACAAGACTTTGAACTTGAATACAAAGACATTGTTTGTATAATAATTTGTTGATTTATGAATTGCGGACAAATGAGACAATCAGTCGTTGACATCATTAATTTACAAAAAATCCATGATGTGCTAGTTAACTAATGATAATGTTGTATTATGAAATTAAATAATGAAACTAATCACTGTTTTCTCTGGTGTCAAGAGGATATGCAGTGCTCAGTAGTTCTGGAAACCGACCGTAACCGTGGGAACGTTAATATGAAGACAATTAGCAATATAAAGAATCCTTATAAAAAGGTCGGTCTTATTGCACCTTATGCATAGAATTGCACTTAAAATACTCATAGGCAACATAAAGTAATTAACAATTGGTACTTATGAGTGGCCTTATCTGTGATTGTGTTTAATGTTAGATCGTTCAAAATTCTTATCAACATTTCTTAGAGAATAGTAATTATAAATGTTGCCTGTGATGTGGAGTGGCTGCACATGAGTATTATTTGCTAGTCCCCTGATGTTATTATATAACAATCCTTTTTGATTTTTGTTTCATTGTTTGATGTTTTTGCTGTTATCCTTTATTTACATATTTTTTATATTTAAATGATTCTTTGTAACACCAGTAGCTATTTATTGTTGTATTTTGTTTTTCTCATGTTTTTATTTTACTTCTAAACTGAGGCTCGAATTAGTGTCCATTTAACATGTAATTCTTAAATATTGCAAGAATAATTGAACCAATCTGTTTGTTTTCTTCTTTCTGTTTTGAATTAGTTATTGACTCTAAATTTTATTTTATTTCAGGAGTCTAATCTGGACAACATTGTTGATCAGTTGTGCATGAGGCTTCAAGATATTAAAGATCGTGAGGGTGAGCGTATAGGTATGCCAACGTGTTCAATAGAACATACGGAGGCTGTACGACGATATTACGCTGCATTCCCGGCTCTGAAGAAAGGTCAAGAGTCGCCTTTGCAGTATTATCTGCCGCCACCCGCCTGGTGTCGTAAATCTGCTAACGTCAAGATGCAAAGTGAACTGTCAATGTCGAAAGATTGGAATTCCAAAAACAAGAAGTACTCGTCGGGAAAAGAACGTCGAAATTCCTACCACGGTCACAGAAAGAATCGGAAACGTTGCAACAGTTATAGTCGTTCCTTGGAGAGTAAGGAAAACCTGCCTGAGTGGGTAACACACGAGGGCGTCTGGGATATGGAAACCCAGGATCCCGTGAAGGAGTTTATCAGAGCTATCGCGTTGGACGAGGGGTACGGCACCTGCGAGAACACTGTCACTGACGAAATCAAAGAAATAACCCAAGCCAAATTCCGTTTGAACGCAAACATGGTACCAGACTGGGATGATAGCCTGGACTTCGACGCCGAGTGGGTCATCAATGAGGATCTGAATCCTAGGGTGCGAACTCCCATGGAGGAGGAACTGTATGCCAAGTTCGAAGCGAAATTCGATCGCAGCATCGAAGCGTTATGGTCTAAGGATCAGAACACGCCCGACGACGAGTATCAAGATCTCCCGATCGACTTCCACGATCTTCTATCTTCGCCCTCCGATCATCTGTTCGCCGACCCCGCTGTGGAGAAGTGCAGTCTGATCTCCCTCACTGAAAGCATATGGTCGACGGATGCCGCCGACGTCCCCGACAGGGCGGATTCGCCCTCCCGGATGGCGGACGCCCTTCACAACAGGTTCAAGCCGCTCAACATCGACGATCCCGAGCCGGACCGTCCGCGCGAGCCGGATTCGTTCCTGTATGAGGGCGAGGAGCTGTACGACGCGCTGTCGACCGTCGCCCAAACGATGCGCTCCTTTACCGCGATCAATCATAGTCGCGACCGCAGCGGCTTCGTCGAGGTGCCGCCACCGCGTCGCCGGCGTGCGCGGCCCGCGCCCCCCACGGTCCCTGCGGCACCGGCCCCGCCGCCCCCGCGCCGCACTCCGGAGGACCTGCTCACGTCCTCGCGTACGCACTTCCGTCCGATCCGTCGCGAAACCGAGCCCGAGCGCATCTACGAGGATGGTGACACGTTCGACATCCGCGGGGATCTCGATCCCGTCGAGTTTCACCGCAGCGAGTCCGGCGGAGCGTACCTAGGAGAGGGCCGCGAGCGCTACCTCGAGTACCGCGCCTCGAAGACCATCGACTACGGCCGGTTGAACTTGACGGCCGCGCAACGGTGTCCCGATCTGGACGACCCCGGGTTCCGGCTGCGCTTTCCGATGCGGCAGACGGACGCGGCCGTGCAAACGGAATGCTGGCCATGCGAGGAATGCGGTCGGGCTGCGAAGCGCATGCGCTCAGGGGTGATGAGCAGCATTTGGAGCGACTCACTGGCGTGCGCGTGTCCTCCGCCGGCGGTGACCCCCGGGCCGGCGGCGGCGATTGCGGCAGACGAGCGGGAGTGGGAGGAGCTGCTGGAGGACATCAGCGCGGCGCACCGGCGGTACGCGGGTGAGGAGGAGGAGGAGCCGCCGCCACCGGACCGCAAGCGGCGCCACAGCCGCGCCGCGCCGCCCGCCTGCTCGCACCCACATGCGCGCTTCCTGCACTGTGCCGGCGTGCACGACCGCCCGCTCACCCGCTGACCACACCCCGCTCCGACCCTCTCCCAGATAGGTGCAGTATTCCGGAATACAGACCGATCCCCAATATTCCGTTCCAGACGATCTTCGTCGGTTTTTAAAATCCATATGTAAGAACACATAACGAATTGAGTTAGTTTGTATCTTAGAAGTTATCAATAATTACATGAATTGCCTTAGGTCGATCGTAAGTTTAAATCTGCAGAAATATTTGGTAGAGGAATGCGCCTTGACGACGCTTTTCAGCCGGTATTTTTCACCTGTCTAGGAGAGTACCCTTCGATTGCTTTCGAGGATTTCGGATCGGTTATGGAGGAACGACTGAGAATGTCAATCCTCTACATGTTTCCATCGCGAGTAGTTCTGTTCATTTGGGACGAGTACTGCTGACAAAAACACGAGTTTGCTTATTATTT
Source organism: Asbolis capucinus (assembly GCA_018249125.1). NCBI lineage: Eukaryota > Metazoa > Arthropoda > Insecta > Lepidoptera > Hesperiidae > Asbolis > Asbolis capucinus. The sequence goes on from DWJZ01000468.1 coordinate 20,863, forward strand.
TATTGTTTGTTTTATTTTTTGTGTCACAGCCAAGTTGGATGTTCATCGAAGGTTGACAATTTTCCCTGCTGAAAAGCTTATTGTTATATTTTTATCTGTTCAGTTAAATAGATATATGTTGTCGGTGGTACGAGTTGGGTATAGTTGAATCGGTTCTATCAGGTGTAGAAGTGTTCTGGTAGAAGTCGTATTGGCACATTATTCGCCGCAACAACTTGCCGAGTCTACGAATGGCGTGATCCGCAAAGGAAATCTATTGACCTTCGTGATGTATCAGGAAACCACTATTACGTGAATATTGTGTCAAGGTGACTTCTATCGATTATTTCCTTTGCCAAACGATATTGCAATTTCTGTATATAACTCCTTCATCGAGCCTCTGAAGTTATTCGAGGTGTATTCGAGTATTATATGGCTCTTAGTGTACTGCGTCAACTGCCCAGTGTCACGAGGGCAATTATTTATTACTTCAGTACTCTATATAAAGCAGTTTCCGGGTGAGAGCTCGCTGTAATTGCGATGAAGAAGTTATTCATAATGATAGGATGCAATTAGCGAAGCCCAAACTTGTTCTCTGAAAGGAACAGACTATGTGCTAACATATCTTACGATTTGTAGATGTCGACGGGAGAGTTTAATGTAACGTTAATTTTAGTTCAATGTTTTCTTTGTAGCGATTTTATATTGATATATATATAAATATTAAATATATATGTACAGTGGCGATGGGCGGAGTTTCCTCGCTGCGATGTAATCAGCAGTATTCGGTGGAAATCGGAAACAAAATGAGTATTGTATTGGTATTCGTATACGTTACGGCAGACATGCTGCGAAACTGTTTTAGTCTTTGTCAAATTAGGGTGTTATGATTTTCATTATTTGATTCCCGGCGAGGGTACTCCGTCGGTCGCGTGGGGCGATTCTAATATAATTCTTACAATAATATCGTCCCGAGTTTAATAATTCGTTAATGTAAAGCTTAGTCGAGCATGTATTTTATTTTTTGTTAGTTTTTTCGTTCACGTTTTCTGGCAATCTAAATTCCGTTCTAAATTTTATATTTTAGGAGGAAAATTGTTTTCTGTTACAAAATTAGGTTCGATAGAAGTGTGGAGGCACCATTATGGTTTTCGTTTACCGTGTGCTCGGCGCCGGTGGCTAGGTAGGTCAATCGTTTAGAGGCAGTGGACGGGAGGTTTGTCCAGTTTGTCTTAAGTTTTATACGCGGCGATTTTATTGAGTAGCCGCATAATATAAAGGTTTGGTCGGCGGTCGTGTGCCGGAACGAAGCGCTGACTCGTAATTAAAGTGTAAAGTTTTTTAAGAAGTGGGACAGTGTTAGTGGGGGCGCTCGTGTCGCCCCCTAGTGTGTAATTAGGGAAGAAGATTTTTACTGTGAAATGCGGCGTTAATGCTGCCACTATATTGATTGTATCGGGCCGCGTGAGACGGTCTCGTTAGTGTTCCTTGTTGCCGGAGGGTAGTTTGAAATTAGATGTCTCGCTTTTTGAGACGCGACACTTAGAGTGGCAGCATTAAATGTGTAATATAATTTACAACTGCACGTATGGACGGCAGTTCATACAGGTGTAACTGTTATTATAGTTTATGTAAAGCATAAGAAGTGTATATGTTATATTTTATATTCATTTTTAGCGGGTAGGTCGAGATCGTCGCCATGTTAGACGATCTCCATACAGAGTTCAATCTTACTCCGAGTCAGTTTTTACTGGAGGTAACGTTGATAACTCTGTATAGCCCGAAATTACTTTATTTATTTCATTTAAAGCCTTCCTTAGTTACAATTATCATATTAAATGCAATCGCTACTTTTTGTCGTGTTTATATGTATTTATTTATTCATTTTTTCTGTAGTGTGTTTCTGTTTGTAATAGCTGAAAATATAAAATGCGTAAAAAAAATCATTACAGATATTGCATCGGAAAGGCTATCGTTGTATATATTTAATATATTGTGGAATTAATGTATAGACATTTTCTGTTCGTTGCTATATTATTTTAATGCTGTTTCCATATTCGAGATACTCGAATACGGTTTTTCAAATTATAAAATCTTAATACACGATTTTATCGAATATGGAAGTGGTATATTCATGTTTTCTTTCTAATATGTTCATTACTGAGGTTGGGTATTTTTAAATTTCATTCAACTAATTCACTATCATTTGTTTCTGTCACGTGTAATATGTTTCCTGTCACTTCATTTGTTCTGTCGTAAGTTCATATTATATTGTACTTATTCCATTAACGATATTCTCTAAAGGATACCTCGATAAAAAAGTTAGAAAATCCAAAAAAAAAAGTTTTAATCTAATGTTAGGGTCAAGTTCGCATATTATATTATGTTTGATTAACGATTAATCTAATGTAATGTGCCTATGCTCTTGATAGCGTATCTGAGACACCTATGGATGCGATGTTTCTGTAAATAACAGAAAAATGAAAGAGTTTATAACGGTCTTACCGCGGGGACCTAACATGCGTCCGTTGTAAACTCTATGCGATGTCAATAAACCATTCGTGTGGTTGGAAGAATAAAAATAATAAATTAGGGTTCACAGTTCATATTTATTATGTCACTTTAAAGCAATATTTTAGGAGGACATTTTGAAACTGTTTTACATTAAATTAATTTTAAAGTTAATTTTAATAGATTCTAAAAGTAACAATTAATACCGAAAAATACCGTGGTTGTCATGTTTCGAAGTTTTTGTTTCCCTATTTTTTATTTTTGTTCTTTTAAGTCTGGCTATATAAAGAAACTTATATTGTAGTGGTTTGTTGACAGCGTATTATAAAGTTTTCTTGTAACGAATTTCGTGTTCCATGTTACAATTCAAAAATCGATACAAGGAATCTTTGATGATTACGAATGTCCCCTAATAACGACCAGGTTGTTAGCCACACGTTACGTTTGAGTGGCGGAGCTTTCATCATTGCGTATGTATCAACTATACTGCAACATCTTTCAACAATTTTCAACACAATTGTTTAAAGGATAGATCATCATGATGAGTTGAGAGCAGATAGTTTTCAGTATGTACATTTTTGGACACGTCGCTATTCAGCACACGTTTTAAAATTAAAAACAAAAATGTTACAAAAAAATGTTTGCATGTAGTTTACATTTAAATCAAAATTTTGTAATGCTCTCTCCTCATGATCAAGTCGGCTTGTAACCGATTGCCAACCGGCCTTGGCTACAGGCAGGCTTGCTATAGCTCATCGAGTATCATTTCTTTTTCTTTTTGAGATCAGTAAATTCATTAGAGATAAATTATCTTATAAAGCCGGGGTAGGAGCAAGTGCGAGGGATTTCACATCTTTGTTTGGTGCCAAAATGTATCATAAGTTACTGCAATGCTTATAAATAACTGTATTGGTCATCGATTTCATCAATAAAGCTAATTTGAATAGAGAACACCACATCTTTTATATAATGCAGCACACGTTTTGTAATTTTCATCTTAATGTTATATTGCGATGCATTTCCTTGGCACCGATTATTTTTGTTGATGTAGTCGATAGTGGTAGATGTTGGAATTATAAAATCTAAATTATGATTGTATCCATAATTTCGTAGAAGTGGTTATCCCTGAAAATAGTTACCAATTTCGTTACTTTAGGTTGTGCTCACTACTCAGGTTCTTGCCACCTGTGGGAAGATAAATAAAAATTAATAAATCACATTAGACTATTATTTCTCTAACCAAACCTTTCGAGTCCTCATGGGACGGTGCGAGAAATCTCAACATGTTTGAGTATTTTATTAGAATAACAATAAAATTGTGGGCGAAGTTAGTCGACTGAAGCCTTAACTCGTCAGTGGCGGGTTCGCTCGTCTCTTTCTCGCGTGTTGATGGAAGCGAGAGAGCGCTATACAAAAACCTCAGTTTACACTTTCATCCATTGAAATGCACGCGGTGCTTCGTCGTGAGCGAGACTAGTCGGTTCGAAATAACAGTGAACCGTTTGCTCCTCTCGTCCACTAAAACTTCGGCTCTAATAACGCGGACTTTTTGTGAATTATTGTGACTGTTTTGTGGATTTTCGGACAGCTGGAAATAATCGGACTTTCAGTGCCTGTATCAAATCCATTCATAGGTTTATTTTTTTGGTGTTTTTGAGGTGAGTATCTATCTATAACGTAAAAGTTTACTTAAACCCGAATTAAACATTCATACATAAAACGTAAGTAATCCGATGGGTTTCACGTACTGTATTTATTTTCAAAAAATCCGTTTTGTAAAGCTTACTGATATCTAATACCAATTTTAATTTGTAAACTAGTGATTTTTTTAGTTATAGATTAGATAAATGTATAGTTGATCGGAAGACATTACCATTATTGGTATAGACAGTCTGTAAAGATTATTGACAATCTAGGTTTACGACAGTGCAACAACAGGTCAAAGCTCCCGCGAATTCTAGGTGAAACAACAAACTAAACAAAACATGTTAAACGCCTTTTAGCTCGAAATCTGCGAAAAAGATAACAATTTGATGTAAGTAAAATGTAAAAGTAAGTTTTTTGTCAAAAAATATCGTCAGCCAGGTACTTACCTTTATTTCCTTTCTTACCACAATTTTACGGACCTCTCGCTAAGCGATCAGATAACTTTAAAAAACTTTAGCAGGTAGGTAGACCTGACTTGTACTACAATTAGCTTCTTCAGCTGTTAAGTCGATATCGCCTCCGTACCTTTCACTCCTCTTCATTTCCCCGAGGACAGAGTAGCAGGCAATGAGAAATAAAATTAAGGATGTGGAAGTAGAGTAATATCAGTCTAGTATGTTCCATCTAGGAGCTTACTTCTTTGATTTAAAAACATGCACTTCCATTTTACATGCTTGCGGGGAATGCCTGAATGTTAGAATTATATAGTTTATGTAATGTTAGTGTATATCTTCTCCAAGTCACAATAGTTTCCACAATTACAACAATTATAAAGCAGTCCACCCGGCGCATCTGTTTATTTGAACCCGATGTAACTGCCGAGCAGATCTTGATTCAGTTTTGTATAAATTGATATAAATCTGACAGCAATGTTGGATATGATTATATTATGTTATAAAAAACATGTATCGTGTATTTCTACAAAATGTAAACTGATTTAGTATTATGAAAATTATGTATCAAAATTAATGACTTCATAGATTTATTGATTAAGCTGTACCAAAGCTATACCTACTTACCGTATTACCTTTTGATTAAATTGGCATGTCTATGTTGGAAAACTTAGGGCATAATAATATAGCTGTATGCTACTCGGACGAAGCCCACGGCTTGATACTAAAGGATCATCGAACGTGGTTTTGGTCATGTGAAATCTCTTGGGACCTACTTCCGCTTTGCGAAAACTCTTCTGCGGCTGATTAAAAGTGATTGCAGTAGAGTTCAATGTATACAGCGAGACAGCGTGTAATTGGTACTGAGAAATTCCCCAATAATTTAGGTTCATTTAGCTGCGATTCGTCCAGACTAAGAGTATAGGAAGGAGCCAGAACTTCAACTGTCGCAAGCCCAACCTGCCCAACATGTGCCCCAGATATTGTTTGGAACAGTGTCTCTAGTAATAGTATTGATGATCATGATGAATAGAGGTGAAAATCGTTTATATCGTGTTAGGAACCAATAGCTCAATTAAAGAAAGTCAAAAGCTAACAATGCAAAGTCCCCACATCACTTATTAAATTAATAGCAAGAAAAAAGTGATAATTAAATACCGATTCTGGTCGTTGACTAGCATTTATGTCTTTGGATTGCAGATACGGTTATTTATCGTTTGTAAGTGAAACAGGTAGGTGAAGCTTATGGCGAAAATTATAACCGTGAGTACCTGTTAGTTTTAAGGTTTAGAGGTAAACATCTATATAGAGTAATCCGTTAAAAGTTTAGTATTCACAACTATACAATTGTAAATTAAATATTTATCTATAGGTAGTCCTTTTCTGTCATCCGTACAAATCAATAAAAATTGGGTATTTTTTCACATTTTTACAAAACACTCACATTTGTGACATTAAGAAGTTGTTACGGCCGAAAACCGTATATTAATAATGTTAAGAGGGTTTTATAAGAAAACTGTCATTTTCATCTGGTTTGTTTATTAATTTAGTACGGATGAGAAAAACGGATTACACCTAATTACAACTCCCAAGTCAGGCTATTTTTTTTTCTAAGTCAGGTAATTTTTTATCAACTTTTCATCTAGTTTCAACAAAGGTTACGGTAACTCTTGTTCAATCGAAAGTCGGGGGTTTAATACTACGAGCCAGTCACACGGTAACCAAGGACACACCTAGATCAGAGCGTCTACAAACTGGTCTTTAGTTTTAGCGTTTGTTCATACAGTACAGTTCATACATACTGGGTACAGTACTACGATCATACAGACAAATTTGTAGCCATTTAATACTTAATTTCATTATTGTATACATTTAAAGATTTGTGCCTTCTGAATCCGGTGCCGGTCAATAAATACTAATTTCCGTCAAAGCTCACTAGGTGTACTAATTGTGACGCTCTAATTAAAAATTCTTAAATTACATTATTTAATTATACATCTCGTTAAAATAATTTCAAAGTTACTGTAAAATCTATAATTTTGTATTATAGGGTATTAACTTCCTATAGAACATTAATAAGCGGGAAGATTGGACTAATTTAACCATAAAGAATATATGAGCATCACATGGGCATGGCTCACCGACGCTGCGGCATGATTCAGCTGCCCCCTCCATATTGCTGCATATTTGCCATAGAACTAAGCTTCCAATCACAATTAAATCTAGTTTTGCCACTAGCTGTCACCCATTTTTCATTCATCGATTTTTTCGATGGGATCTGCTGTAGCTTAACTTCACCGATTAGTTATGATACAAGCAAGCTGCCGGTACATTAACGCTTAAAACGTTAAACCACGAATATAAATGGAAGTTTATAGTTTATACCGATCAAACGCTGAAGAAGGCATACAAATCAGGGTGCTTATTAGTGTACGGAGATAGGGAGATAGCCACAAAAGCATGCCTCATACTCGATCGGTCGCCCACACACTGCTCAGTCCCAGTAATTACCAACCCATTGTCCACTGGAGCCCATAAACACGGCAATATGCGTCCTTCCTTAGCTTCGGCTAGATTCAAGATATCGGCTTCGATATTTTTCTATACGGATTTTCGTGCTTGGTGCCAATTAAAATAGTATGTTATCGCATGCAGGCATACATTTAGATTCGATTGATTTTGTTTACGAAACACCTTTTTATACAGTATTGAACACCTTGAAACTAACATACTTACTACTGTTGATACATCAATATTTTCGAAAAGATGACCTACTTTATAAAACTATGCATAAAGCTTTTTTCATTTCGCCCTATCATGTAATTGATATTGATGTATTACATAGAGTAGGAAAAACTAGACGTACCTTCTTCTTCCATGTCGTTTTCTTCATTGCTGAAGGTCGTGCCCGTTCTAAAAAGCCATAGTAGTGGAGCTGACGAGGTGCTTCCAAGCCACCCGGTCCTCTACCTTTCTTAGAGCCTCGGTGACCGTGATCCCAAGAATCTCTTTTACGGTTGCAGACCATCGGGTAGGTGATCAACCTCTAGGTCGTCTACGGTCTACTTTGCCCACCACAACTAGTTTCTACAGGTTATCTGGGTGTCTCCGCGATATGTGGCTAAAGTAGGAGAGTATCCTTTGGTAGCAGATTGTAGAGAGTCTGGTTTTGATCTTAAGCTGGCTGAGAATTGATCTGTTGGTTCTTTTTGCTGTCCAAGATATGCGCAACATTCTCCTCGAGCACCACATTTCAAAGGTGTCGATTTTCTTTGTGACTACAGCGCAGATTGTCCATGATTCGTTTTCGTAAAGCATCTCGAACTTCCGACTCCAGTAAAAGGGGTTTCATGATGTGTGGTTCTATTGGAATAATGGCGCGATTTGATCGTCGCCGGTCTGCGTATAGGCCTTCATAATAAGATCACCATCTCTCTGTGACAAGATCTATGTCCGTTATCAGCCTTCCTTTCGAGCCCTCTGTATGCCAGGTTTTTGGCTTAAATTCTTTAGTAATAGTTTTTACATTATGGAACAAATCCCTGGTGTGCAGATGTTAGGCATGGTCTTCAATATCCTGACAGATGGAGTTTAGATGTTGATTATAGTCTCTACGACAAAGACGTTGGACATGGGCTGACAAGGATTTGTATTTGGCATGGTCTACAGTGCCTACAAGTTGTGCTTTTCTGTCTTTTATGGCGTTCCATGTCTCTTCTGTGATCCATGCGTTTCTTGGAGCATCTGTTTCTCTGTCTTTTGGTTCCTTCCGCGCGAAAAGAATTAATGCTTTGTCTGTCGTCCAGTGCATGTCTGTGTCAGCATTAGGATCCAAAATTAACTCTGATACCCTTGTCTCAAAGATACTTCTGAAGGTCGATAACTCTCGTGGGTTAGGATGTATTTGAGTATTCACTTTTGAACTACAGCATCGTTTAAGCCTTATGGTCATTTCAGCCATCAGAGAGAACATACTTTCCGACAACAATAATTAATCTATTATAGGGATAATATGTATATTAACCTATTGCGAAGGTCACATAATCTCCTATTACTATGCAAATAATTTTAATCAGTTGATTTTTATTGTTGACTGCGTACTTCTGGTGTGAGATTTAGATAAATGTCATAAAATGAGATAAAAGCAGGTTATAAATGGGGTGTTGGTTGAAGTATGGCTATACGTCAAAATGCTTAGAGTATTGGCTATCATTACCGCGCTATTGGGCGCATATGCGAGTGGGGACAGTGAAGCGTTTCATCCGGTAAGATAAAATCACTGTAATCTTAATTAACACTAGTTGTGCCCGCGACTTCGCACGTAATTTAATATAGAAAGTATAGAACAGTGGAAAATATGTATAAGTTACTCCTTATTACATCAACTACCTGCCAGTGAAAGTCCTTTCAAAATCTATCTAGCCGGTCCAAAGATTAGCCGGAACTAACAGACAGACAGACGAATAATTTTGTTTTAGGATATATACCGTGTATTACACATGCATTTACTAAAAAGCGGTTATTTTAATATAACAAACAGACACCAATTTTAGTTTAAGATTAGTATCTGAAGTAAAAACTTTGTACGCTTTTTCACGATTGCGCAGACAGAGGCGTATGAAATTTAAACAGTTAAAGTTTTTAAAGAACCTACAGAATATTTTATTTAATAATACGTTTAAAATATATTAAATTAGTAAATAATAACACTATGCACACTACCTTGCATTTGACGCAAACGTTTGATTGACAATTCAACCTTCTGACATATTGAATTACGGTTGTATTTTGAACACAGACAGTAAATACTCGTAGAATTGTACAAATACGGTGTGATCACACGAGATCCCGACTCTATTTTCCGTTCTCCATCAAACAGCTTCCAACCTTTTGGTACGGGTATCTTTGAAAGAATCCCCACTCGGAAAAAATGGTGCTTTACTTATAAAAAGTGAATAATAGTCTACTAGTGTGCTTAGCTCCGGGACTCTTACTAGGCATGATTTGGCGTGAACATACATATTTATCTCGGTAAGAAAAATTTTGGAATAAAATATCATATACAATATTTTTAGGGTAAAACTGTGGGTGATATTTCTAGATAATTCGAGTTTAGCGTTTATAAATATGACGGGTTTGCGACATGAATGGTTTGGGAATTTGTAAAATAATACTTCCATGTGTTATATTTTGTTAAATAAGTCACCAAATTTGATCAGTTTTTAAAATATTTGATTCCAAATCATATAGAAAGAAAGAAAGAAACATTTATTTTGCCATGGTACCTCTACAACATTAAATAAGATTATTATAATAAAAACTGAAAATACAAGCACACAGTAGCAGTTGCAGAGGTGTCAAGGACAACAAAAAAATCAACATTTTTCTCCTTTTGTGGTGTTACGATGATCTATAAAAAGGTTGCCGACCCGTGGCCCAGACCAATATATGTATAACAACACTAAAATATCCAACAACATATAATACTACTATCCGCACGCGGCTTCGCCTGCATGTCTTATGTGTTACCACACTATAATCTACCCGTGTTAAATTTCAATCAAATTCGTTCAGTAGTTTTTGAGTGAAGGAGTATCTAACAAACATCCATCCATCCATCTTGACAAACTTTCGCATTTATAATATAAGTAGGTAGTATTAAAATTTCATTAAATTTGATACCGAGAATAACAAAACTAAACCTATTTTGCAGAGGAACATCGCCAGAGCAGGTTACGCTTCCGAAACACATAATGTGGTTACCGAGGATGGATATATTCTAGGACTCCACCGAATCTCAGAGGCCAAGGCTCCTGAACCCGGTAGAGCCAGGCCAGTCGCGTTCCTAATGCATGGACTCACAGCGGGATCCAATTCCTACACTTACATGGGCCCAAAGCACAGCATAGGTAAGATTTACGAGTATTTACCAAGTTAGTGCCCCCAACATCGCCATGATAAGTAGACATAATGACTAAGGTGGGGTCGATGTCAAGCATTAACTTATTCTGCATAAAAAAATATCTTACAATAATTTCATATGACAAAGAAATTCGGAGTTTTAATTATAAACAAAATGGGATTGTTAAGTAATATGCCTTAATCACCAGGCAAAAATAATCATTATTTAACTAATGAACCATATTTACAAAGCTTCTTCACTTTGTCTTATCATGCATATGTAGTATAATCCGGTCTTGATCCAGTGAAATAATCCAAATGTAAACTATAAGCTCATATTATTGTTCAGATAATAGACGAGTCCACGAGAACGTACCGAATGAACTTGGTTTTAATAGATTTCGAAAAAAGGAGATTCTCAGTTAGATTTTTTTTCGTTTTGCCTCATGCTAAGTATTGATGATCTTTATAGGGTTTCCTACCTAAAGGGCAAAAATGACCCTATTACTAAGACTCCGCTGCCTGTACGTCTATACATATGATAGGCCGGTTGGTCTAGTGGTTAGTGAACCTGACTACACCGGAGGTCGTGGATTCGATTCCCACCCAGGTCAAACTTTTCTGTGATGAGCAGGAATGTTTGTTCTATGTGTCTGGGTGTTTAATAGAAATATATAAGTATGTATTTAAAAGTATATATGTATGTTTATCAGTTGTCTGATCACCATAGTACAAGCTAACGCTTAGT
>DWJZ01000469.1:0-32099 GCA_018249125.1 Asbolis capucinus
TGCCGGGGAGTTTGCAAAACTCAAAGGTGTGTGAAGTCTGCCAATCCGCACTTGGCCAGCGTGGTGGACTATGGCCTCATTCAGAGAAGAGATCCATGCTCAGTAGTGGGCCGTGATGGGTGGAGATGATGATCCTTACTTATATTGTTGATGCGAAATTGTCTGTCTGTCCGCTACCATGTACCACATGGACGTAGTAACAAGAAATATGTATGTATATTACACATACGAATATTTGTCAGGATGGCTGAATAAATAGGATGGATGTTTATTATTCCTTCATACAAAACTACTGAACGAATTTGAATGATGTTTGATACAACCGCAGACTATGGTTTGAAATAATATATAGCGTACTTTTTATCAACATACCACGCTCAGAAGCCTATGCTTTCCGCAGGTTCTACTTCTATGCCAAGTTTCATCTAAAGTCGGTTCAGTAGTTTAGGCGTGTAAAGGAAACAGACAGGCAGATTGTAGTACTTTCGCATTTATAATATTAATAAGTCAAAGTAAATATTTATTAGGAAGGTATTTACAATACTCGTATGAAAGACATTTCTTAGAATCTACCAACGTTTCGGGAAGGTGCCATAATTATAAAGAGAAGAAACGGAGAAAGGAACTCACCGTCAGGAACTCCTCAGCACATGTTTACAATAGTGCATAAAATAATACTACAAAATAAAATGTAATATTAACAGTTGACTAAAGAGTTGGAGAGTAAAATCTAGAGTGAAGGGCGTGGAGTGGGCAGTAACCCTGCACAAGTGTCTAAAGTTTTTCTTCATGTGACCCGAAGTCCTCCAACAATTAACGTCTCGGTAAGCTCTGCAGGTCGCCCGCCACTCGTGTCGTTGTGTAACTCACCGATTAACCAAAATATCATTAAAGAAGTTATTATAATTGAATTGTAACACTTCTTTTTAATATTATTAGCAAATGCTAAACGTAGGGAAACTGTGACGCGTTCAATGAGGCGATACACCGGCGGTAAGCTGTCGGCCACATCTGACAGCACACGGCACACGGCAAGTGTGTCTCCCTCTGCCCCGTCTATATTGTGTTTGTAAATATTTTATTACACGATGGAAGTGTTATCGAACGATATGGGCCAACCGATCGCTGACACTGTAAGATACATTATGCTGAGAATTTATTTTATAGCCTTCTTCGTAAACTGTTATTTTAGTTCATGACTACGTTCTTTCTACAACTGTTTGCACGCTCGTACGCCCTCACTAAGGATGTCCGTGCCACAGGTGGCAAGGCCAACATTAACGCACATCATTATCATTTCAAAACCAAGAACAAATACTTATCTGCTAGTTAAGTAGCCTGCAGTCGGGAGGTGCAAGGAAATCCAAAATTTACTTAAACATAATTTATTATTTTAAAAACTACATATCAATAAGAGAGTGACAATTGTTCAAAGCATCGTGAGGACACATCGTGTGGGAAAGTAGCCGGATACAAATTATTTGCATTGCGATGTAGTTCTCGTACAGGGCCGTGTTTGAAGTAACTATGACATACTATACAAATTCCCTTTCCGTGTACCACTTTCCGACAACAAAAGGCAGATACTAACACAATTATTGCCGACATTTTCCGTAAAATGTGTCATTGGGCAAAATCAGAAGACACTACACAAGTTTCAACTATATTACTTTCACTAACATTTATTCTTTAAAATTTTAATAAAGCCTAAAAATATTTTTGTCATTCAAAATACAATATGACCATTTACTTATATTATACTCCTATTGCTCTCCTGTTTCAGTAAATGTATTTGAAAATGGCTCAAGAATTAAATGTGATACGTCGGAAAACGTTGGTGCAACATCACGGCAGCGCCAGTGTCGCCACATGCGACACAGGAGAAAAACAAAAATACCGTCGTTGTAACTGCAGCGCGGAAATATACCTACAAATGAAAACAGCTTTGTTTTATTTCGCCTTCGTTTCTGCTTGACATCCTCGCCGCTTCGTGATCGTATGAGGGTAGTTTGTACGTTTTGTCACAGAATATGAACTTAGCACCTACCTTCTCGCGTTGTTTGCAACACAAGTACTTATCGGAAACTTTTTTTGGCATATATAAAAAATATACTAGCCTCCTTTATTTATTGACGAGTTCGGTAATAAGAAACGTAACAACAAACGTATACCGACCGACACACATTACATTAGTGAGTGTAACTTTGTACTGTCAAACGAAATGCGTATATTACTTAGTTACAATATCACTATTAATGAACCGAAAGCAGGATCCCTTCTTTGGCATATATAAGAAATAAACGGCTACTTAAATTACGGCTAAAATTACTTTTTTGTTCTAAGTTCCAATAAAGGCTAAAGATCTCAAAAACATGTTCTCGAATTATCAAAGTTCACGACAGCTTAAAAGTAACAAAAATTCACAGAGTAATGATAGTCGATAAAGAATGTCTCAGAAATCTTTATCCAAGATCGTTTGAATGTTCTGCAACCAATTTAGAATCATTCGAATAGTTCTGTTACACAATATCTAGTCGCAAAGTTTATTTACACAAAGACGGGGCGTAAATCTGTTGTAGGTGCTCACACAACTCCCCCGTACTTTGGTAATAAAATAGATGTAGAAGTTTTTGAGTACAGTGTAATACTTCAAGAACTACACATACGATGTTTCTAGAGGTTCCAAAGTTCCGAAACATTTACGAGGACGCCTGACGGAACACGTAAACAACAGCATTTTAGAAAGAAGATAAATTGGAAAAGATACTGTATGTTAAGTTGTTGAAGTTACATTTCTTTAGTCCTCCTCCTACCCGTGTGTGTGATGGAGTTGTGGGCGCCGCGGCTCTGTTAGTGTCAGTTCATGGCGGTTATTTTATGTCATAAACAGAAAAACGAACAGACGGGCCACCCAACGGTAAGTAATCGGCGCCGCCTATGGAACTTACCAACACGTGGCCAGATGGTCGCTAATGCATTGTCGGGAAGGAAGTGTTAGACCTAATCGGAAAGTAGATGTGGAATCTAGGAAGAAGTATTTGTTGTCAAATATAAACCTTGATGACTTGAGACCAACCATGAACCTTATGACTGCTCGTTGTAAGTTTCAAACAGTAGTAATTCGCGATGTGGTGAAATGTTTAATCGACCAATCACCGAGCATTACTGTAACGTCCTATTCCTTCTTACCTTGCTGGGCTCGGGTCGTAGTCTACCACGCTGGCCGAGGGCGATTATGGTGGTACTGTCAAGAGTGAGGTTCCTCGCGACGTTTCCATCACCGAAGCAAGTAGAAATGAACTTCTAATACGCACATAACATTCATTTTAATAAGATATACGCGCAAGGTTGAACCCAGGACCTCCCGTTCGGGAGACTAACGTTGAACCCGCGAGGCTATCCACTGCGCTGTTTTCTACATCACTTATTTTCGGTAGTATAATACATAAATTACGTAAGTCGTGTAGTAGCCTACCGTCCTTGCTCCACGTCGGGAAGTCATAAAGTTTTGCGTCTCAGGATCAGTCTAGGGACGAGTTCGATAACAAGCAACATAACGATAAACGTACGTATACTGACAGGCATACATTATATCAGTGAGTGTGACTTTGTACTGTCAATAGAACTGCGGACATTACTTAGTTACAGTCTCACTATTCATGAAAGACGTAAATTCTAACAAAACGCAGGGTCCCTTCGTTGAACCCGCACTCTCATACCCAGCCTTTAAATTATACATAGCCTCTTGTACTTTGTTCGTGCAAATATCATATGACTTGGGTTATTCAATTTTACCGTTCGGGTTGGGGACTTTTCTTGTTGTTAAGATATACATTTATGAGATAGGAAGGTAGAATGTAGATATGAATAAGTCGTATTCAGTTATGGCATTGGAACTTCCACTGCTCTACTCCCTTTCAAATTAGTCATAAAATCACGCATATCCATGCGAGTGACTTACCGTCATACAAACGACATCGGGGATTACCAAAAAAATAGGTCTAATTTTAAAGCCAGAATTAACATTGACCACAAAAGTCGCTTTATTCAAAAGCAGTCTATATTCAAATGAAGAAGCCCCCTAAACTAAGGTAACAGTGCCGTATCGAACTCCTTGTTATCTAACCTTTCTAGCCATATTACCAAATGAGTAGTAGCACGGTGCTTTACTCGTATAATTGTATAAGGCGAACAAACTCGAGTAACTCAGCTCGCAAGCTGCAAGTTGTCCTCGTTAAATATTTTAATCCATCGAGGCCCCGTACTTCGAAGACGTGCGTTTCATAACCACTGCTGTAAGGTAGACAAACTTCGCAACTGATTGTTCTGCCGTGCACCCACACTGCCAACTTTAACAAAGAATTGAAATAAAGAGCTTGCCAGGTTGCCAGGTTATGAGGCGAGGCAAGTTTCAGGCAAGTGCCTAGCTCGCTCACTTTACAACTTTCGTTTACTTAACAAGGACTTGATCATGGATCCAATTTGATCATTTACTCGCTTTTGGTTAACTTTCGTGTATACGTACTTCCATTTCGCATTCACTTCTCTACAATCCCATTTGTTAAAAACTGGACATATAGTCTTAGATGTTTAAGCGCACTAACTTAGTAGAAACATATTCACTCTTGACTTGAAGATATTTACATTATAATCGAGCGTGAACACAGACGCGGAAAACTTACTCCAGTCCTTCGCGGTGCGCATGACGAGAGACGAAGTGAAGAACGATGACAAAGGGATGGACAAAGGGAGTGCATCGGCTCGTTTAATGTTGAAGGGGGATGGAGAAATACATCCAGATATAAACCTGCTACTAAAGTATTCCTGATTCTAAATTATATTAATGTAAGTAGATAACTAGGAAATAAAGATGTTTACAGATGATGCAACCGTTTTGTAATCCAATATCAATATCGAATAATATACCGTGAAGTATTTTTTTTATTCATTTTATTTGAGCCCCACATTTAAAATTTACAACACTATGGTTTTCTACACATTACTACATTGTGATTACACTTAGATTATAATGAAGGTGGAGTGAATATGAACCCGCGATTGGAAACGTTAGGTACCCAACACTCCACCAAAGACCATGCCACCACATATCCACCCGCCGTTGAAGCGAAGTGGTCCGCAATTTCATACGAAACACCTCCACGACCGAGGCGCATGGTCTGTTCAAAATATAATTAAATCGAAAATTACATTGATCGCGCGCTACAAATAGTTAAAATAACACCTAAAACAATTACAGCAGCTACATACTAATTGTTAATTAAAGAGATGTTAATGACTTTAACTTACATTTATAATCTACAAGACAATAAATACCTGACTGTTACATATAAACTACTTTACTGTATTCCTGTCCCTACAGGAAGAGTCCTCAGAGGTACGGGTCGGCAACCTTATATGAGGGCCATACATTTTATAAGGATACTGGTGTGGTCCATATTTCATATGTCGTCGTTGGGAGGGTCCCAAGAAACGGCAAGTTTTATAGTGTAAATGGGGTCTGTGTGGGCTGCATTGCCATGGCATGTAGGCCGCGGGTTGCCGACCCCTGTTCTAAGGAATCGAAACTAGGATCCTCGAAGGCAGAGAGTCTACGAACTAAAGTACTGCGTCTACCTACTAATACTATCACCTACACTACCAATAGTTGCATATCAAATTAAGGTAGAGGAGAGGGGGCAGTTTTGTACAGGGGCAGCTTTGAACAATGGCTTTAATTAAATGAATGTGAACGCATCTTCAGTAAAAAAATTGTGTTAGGCAGGCAACACTAAGCTGCACAGCTGTCAGTTATCATATTTAGTTTACAGGATAACATCAACAAGAAAACACGTGTAATTGTTTTTGGCTGTCAAAAGTATTTTTTATTTTAAACAGTACAAGGCTATTAAAACGATATTTGAAGAATTTAGGAAGTTGAATTCGATTTATTTGATGAGATTGTTTATAAGCTTATTATTTCAGAAGAAATAGCTTACATTTTCCTCCATGTTATTGGCAAAAACCTACCGTTAGTTATCAAAGTACTGTTGGGGCAAATTTGAACAAAATGAATGGGGCAGCTTTGAACACCGTGTTCAAAACTGCCCCATTCATTAAAATTTTGATCTCGAAATTAAGTTTTTTTTATTAAAAGCAATCTTACTTCCGATAGTTAGTATCAAGTCTGTTCAAAATCTATTTCACCAGATTTTCTATTTTGTCAAAATAAATATATTTTATCAAAATGTTGAAAGTAATTATTATAATTATTAATTCTACAATTTTGTAATCACTTTGATTAAAAGATAAATTTTCTTTCTTGTTTTATTTCGCCGTAAAATTGATAATTCAAAGGTGCCCCCTGCATGTTCAAAGCTACCCCGTTCTCGAAGCAACTTTGAACATTCTTATTCTGACAAAATTTCCCTCAACTTCACATGAATGTTAAGCAATTGATATTACAAAAATAATAATTTTGCACACTAAATACGTAGGTACTAATGCAAACGAAACATAATGGTTTCTGAAGCCGTACCTTTAAAATATGGTCTCCTGTTTAAAAATGTTCAAAACTGCCCCCCTCTCCCCTACTATTTAAATTCTATTAATAGAAACAGAAATGCGTATATCTTTACTAATTATAATTAAATGGAATCAAACCCTCCTACAGATAAACTAATTTGTCTAAACACGTTTACAATTTTCAGCGCCGAAGCTCAGTTCTTCTCGAAATCCTGTAAAGCATTTAGATATATTCAACAATTTTGAAGAGAACATCCTAAATACACTATCATTGTTCACCATAATACCTTCACACACACACAACTATTTGTATGAAAACAACACCTAAAATTATCAAGAATGAAATTAATTACATAAGTTTAAATTAGGACTTTCATCCCCTATTTCAACCCCTTCAAGCCTTTTTTCGCGAAAAAAGTAGACTGAGTTTCTCCTCATGTTTAAGCGTGAGAAAGGTAATAGACATTTCGCATTTATAATATTAGAAAGCTGAAGCTGGTACAAATACTTTCAATAAAGGGCTTGACCGATTTATTTCGAGTTTTCAAAAGAGTTACGTCAACTTACAGTGGGATCGCAGTCGGCGCAGTACCATGAGTAGCCACGCTGCTTGGGGTTCCTGCTGAGAGGAGGCTCCAGGCACTTGAAGTGGTACACCTTCGAACACCCATCACATCTGTATGAGGATGGAACGTAGAGTGACACAATTGTAAACGATGAACCAAAGGGCAGGTCCAATTTTTTCTGTTTCTGACGTGTTGCCCCGAATTCGATAGTGGCGGATTATTCTGATTACTCTAGTTAATTGATAGTAAAAGTTTATTATTTAAAGAACAGTGAATCACCTGACGAGGTTGGTGGAGAAACCTGGCTGCGAGCACACGTGGCATTGCTCCATCCGAGTCGTAGCAGGAGCGGACACGCAAACGCTATGACGCGCCGCACGAGGACGTAGAGTCTGACGTGAGAAAAAACATCTTTGTGCAAGTTGCTGTACTAGATCGTAGTACACAAAACAGTAACATCCAACTACAGTTATCTGCGAGGAAACATGGTGTTCCCAAACGTGTTAACAGTTACGTGGAAGGATGTGTTCAAGCTTAGGGAATGGAACGGGGCATTAACATCGATGGCGAAAACCTCATACCATTACCATGCAGAACGCTACACTCTGGTAAGTGAATTTGAACAACTCCTCACAACAGGTGGGTTTTTCTCTGGGTTGGGATGTAGAGGGATTGGTTGACGACGGCGCTGCTCTTGAAATTCTGGGTAAATCTAAGTTTCAGAAGTGACTAGATCGGCTGCGTTTAGGAAATTGTGTCTTATCTCATCATACAAAACATTTCCAAGTGCCTCATGGACAACATTTTCGGTAAGTGTGTATTGCCAGAGATCACTTACCTACGCAGCCGAGGTGTAGTGCCACAGCATCGACCTGATGCCTAAGCTCAATGTTTGCACTGCACTTTGAGTTTTGTTTTATTATAGTGTAGATTGAATGTCTAGATCGACGCAGATATACGCAGATCTTCGCGCATCATCTTTGAACGATATCGGTTCATAGACACTCAAAAACCATTATATTTCGAAAGATCTTACCAGTGGCTTCACAAATGTTGTCTTCGGCATCAGCTCGGACAAATCCTTCAGCTGCTTGCATAAAAATAATATTCGACAAATAACTTATTGAGTATCTAACATTAAACTCTCGACTCTGTTACATAAAATATAACTTCAAAGAAAATTCAGCATTACTAATGTAATTTTGTTTGGGTTTGTTTTCAACAAGCTTTTTATGGCTACACCTCCCTAAAATATTAAATTATAATGTAACAAATCAGTCAAAAAATCGAGAATACTACAGCGAAATCATTGCTCATTTTAATGATTCGTATTTCTAACGACCAGACGTGTGATCCAGTCGCTTCTTTTCTTTCAGGTATTTTATTCAAAGGAAACGTAATGTAAAGATACTTTACAATTAATTTGACAGAGACAGACATCGATGGCAGGAAGACCGGAGCCAGTGACGTCACTGTCTGCTTTGGAGATTTTGGTGGGGCGACCGGTAATCCCTACAAAAACAAATTGTTACTGTTATGGTTATTTCTTGGTTAGGAACATTGTACTCATTACTGAACTAACCTACCTAACTACTCAATATCAATATTTAGCATCTGTCTCTTGTGCGTCCCCTCCGTTTTTTAGCCATTTTCTGGTCATCCGTCGTGAAGCGATACGTGTGGTGTATCTATGGTTTATATCTGTTCATCATTGACCCACTCGCTTCAGTGTTATTATATTTTCCTTATTGCCTTGTCTTTCCCGCATGTACAACTTTCATGTACAACTGTACGTTCACCGTAACTGCCCCATCGATGGGCTCGGGTCTCCTCTCACTATGTAAGTGATACATGCCATAGACTACAGACTACCTGACATACTTGATGGGGAACTAAAAGGAGCGAACGTGTCCTCACTATAATAGTTTACTTTTAATAAAAATATTTGAATATTATGTATACAATCTTCTGACTTTTATTAAGTGAGCTCGATGTTCCTATGATGTAATAAAATATTTTGACTAACTTTTAATACGTACGTGCCTTCGGAAATAAAAGGTGCGCGTAGAAATCGAACCCAAGCAAGTTCGAGACAGTCACATTAAATTCATTACCAAAAACATTAATAAGATGCCTTCAATAGAAATGCCTTTATTTTCCTACTTCGAATTTGCGATATCATTCCATTGCAGTATCATAATACCTTAATTTACAAAAACTGAAAATTAATCGAAGTTTTCCTAAATACTTACTGAAGATGCCGACTGTCGTGCAGCTCCCCGGGGCTCATCGTCAACTTTCTTCAGAGAGCCATCAGACTTCTTACGTGACTTGCGCTATAAAAAAATGCCCAGGTAGGTACTAACTTTAACACAGCTAATTATATCCAAAATTTATATAGATTCAGTATGTAGGTATAACCTTCGCTAAAAGTGAAACATAAGTCATCAATTACAGTAAGACGAACTGGTTCCAATATACGCGTTCCCGTATACCTTTATGTATTTCTAAAGCTTCCCACGCAAACCCCGAACAACACATTAATATACATACGTAGATAGGGCTCAGTATATCGTAGAGCTTCGAGGAACAAGACAAGACTCCACAAATTAAATTACACTTTCCCTTTGAAACTTAATGATGTATTTGCTAGTTCAAAGACGCACAAATGGTTAATTCTATGAAGCGACGGGCTCCTGAATGCGGCCACGCATTAAATCCTCTTCATTACTTATCGATGCCTTAACCAAGTACCTCTGTACAAATATACATGTACATGTGGCGTTTGTTTTAGAATTCCAAATTTAAATTCAGGCTTTAGCGGTATTTCAGTTTTGCGTTTAGTAATTGATACTTTTCGCATCATTTAATTTTTCCTTGAAATCATAAATGTTTACAAAATGGGGGACTTTTCACGTTTACGTCCACTGTGGCACCAACGCCGCGGATACTGCACGAAGAATTAATGTTATGTATGCGGACACTACTGTGAAACAAAGGAAAGTAAGTTTTTTATTCCAACATTTCCGTACTAGAAATTTTAACCTACAGAGCAAAGCTTGTGAATGACCGACGATATTAATCATGAAGAACTAAAAGTGATCCTGGTAGCGAATCGATCGTAAACAAGGTCAGATGTAGTTGTGAGTGATAAAATAATATTTATTCACTTTAAACAAATTGGAAAAGTAAAAAAGAATTGGATGACGCATGAATTCAGTGAAGCGCACCAATAAATTTGTATTTGTATTTTATTAAGCAGTTTGTTCGTACCAAAAACTACATAACTCAATAGCAACCTTAACCTTAACCTTTACCGTTCGACCTTGTACCAGACAAGAGTGCGCGTGTCCGATACACGGAAGTCTGAAGCACGGTGCATTATTTTATGATACAGTATTTTTGGTAATAGAAAGTTGAGTACTATCGTTGGGTCGTGAATACGCCTTTTGAAATGCATATGTTCTGCAGTATCCGCGGCCAGTAATCGGCAATCATGGTACAATTTGACCAAGTATATATGTAACATATTAATTAATTTACTTAGTTGTCTAACAATCTCCAAACTGTTCAGTTAACAAACAGAAACTTTTGTTGAGCAACATATTATTCACGTATTCGTTGTAATGTGTACATATGTACATATAGAAGCTATGTAGGTATGTATATTGCAATTTGAGGTTCAATAAAACACAGTGCATCTGTTATAACTATTTATTGTAATAAATAATTCTTCAGCACACATTTCAAAATACTTATAGAAGTTTATTATGTTTTAAATTAATAAATATATACTTAACTTATATACATATATGTTGAAATTAACCAGACACACAGACATTGATTAAATACATAAAACAATAATAAAAAAAATTATGTCAGAAAAAATTAAAACTTCAATACAAAATTATAAATAAGCACATAAAATAACAATTAGGTACATGGAATAAGCTATAGGCCCTACAACATAGAGAGATCAGTTTTCATCCATGTCCTGTGAACAATGTACACTTGGTTTTAGTTTAAAAATAATTTGAAGAGAAGATTGTAAACATTCACATCGAATAAACAGAAAAAAAAAGGAAAATCAAATATGCAGGCGTGGTCTGTCTACTATGCCATTGTGCGGATATTGAGAGCAACACGAGGAATGAGAAGCGGCAGAATAAGGTGATGTGCTGTAGTAAATGTTCACTTATAGTAAGGAAAAAAACATAGTAAGTTTCTTTTAATATCAAAGACAAATAACCAATTCATGTCAAAGGTCTGTAAGCATGATGTCCTCCATAATCCATCTTGTTTCGCGCCTTATATAGTGCACCCTGTTTAACAATGGAAGAGGTCATGGTGTCCAGATCCAGAATACATTTTTGATTGCCAAATTTAACCCCTAAGACATTCTTGTACTGTAAAACTCCAGTTTGACTACCTAAACCGTACGGCTAATAAATGTTTTTAAGTCAAGTTTTAGAAGGCAAAAGAGAATAATTCAAAGAATGCTGTAGGAGCTGAATGTAGGAATTATGTAAAGCTGCAACAAGAATACGAAGCAACAACATAACTATTGTTAGGTAGATATAGGTCCAATACGCAGAGATGCGATGGCAAAGGTCGTTGAACGATCAAAAAGAAACCGAACAACTCTGATGGTGGATGAAAATAATAATTAAAATGAGGAGGAATGAACTTAACTTACGGTGGGGTCGCAGTCGGCGCAGTGCCACGAGTAGCCGCGCTTCTTGGGGTTCCTGTTGAGAGGGGGCTCCAGGCACTTGAAGTGATACACCTTCGAGCACTCGTCACATCTGTATGAGAATTAAATGTAATTCAGAAGAGTAAATAGGCTTCTGCTTGGTCAATGCGCATTACCATCTGACACTACATCGCCAATTACCAGGTGGGATTGTAAAAAAAAAGATTATCTACAGTTAACGGCGTAGTAAAAACTTGGACAATTACGTATATACGATACAGAGGAGTCGTCGCGAGTTCAATGGCATTTTTCCATCTCAAAAAATGTTAACATGCAATGTAATTCCCCGCATGCAACCTAGTTGACATTAACAGCAAGCGTCGATTATGTTAACAGGGAGTTCAATCGTTTTGCCCATCTTAAGAAATGCCCAAGGCGTCAAAAAAGTTTTCATTAAACAAAATGAGAACTTTAATGGCAAATGACTTGATACAGTGGTGCCACTTCAATAGCTTTGGACAGACACTATTTGACACATAGATATAGTTGTCCTTACCTCTGTTCTCTAAGGTCTGGTCTGTAAGGTCCAGAGGTACTATGTGGTTAGTTAAGGAGAGGCAGTGGATCACCTGACGAGATTGGTGTTGTGTCCGGGCTGCGAGCACACGTCACACTGCGTCATGGGAGGCGCGGCGGCAGACGACACGCACACGCTGTGCCGGACCGCGCGAGAACGAATACTCTGACGTCACAAACAATTATTACTAACGCGACTGTACGATACTGAACACAGCTTAGTAGTGACAGTTGACAGTCTGGCAATATGCGATCTTTATACAGAACGACTGCTCCAGAGCAGATTTACAACAAGAGTAAATTATTAACTGTATTTCGTGTCTTGCATCGTCCGAATTCGCAGTTAAAACTGCAGTCGGAACGGATATCAGATATTACATACTTATTTAACTTAAGAAAATCTTGAAAAGGTAGCAGCTGTTAACTTATTCGTTCAGGTGAACACGATGCACGCTATAAGTCTCTATGATACACTTACCAACTCATTATTTATTCCATACCTGTGGCTTCACAAACGTGGCAGGAGGGGCCAGCGCTGGTATATCCTTCATTCGCTGGTGTACAACCAAAACATACGTTAATTTATTAAGTTGTTACAAGAATTAATAAGATATACACAGTACATGGCTGTTTAACTACACATTCATTGTTGTATTTGAATTTGACTACGGTTGCTTCACTGTACTAACTCGTTGCACAACCTGTTTGGCCGGCGACGAGTTGATTTCCCTTTCCAGTGTTGCTTACAGCCATATGCATCGATGATCACATTAAATTTGACGCCTTGCATGGTGTTCATAAACATTTAATTTGGTAAGAGATCTGCTACTGTGTTACGTGGAGCACACTCGATGGGAACATAATCCCGTTTCATGTTGGTGGGTTTTTTAAGCACTTGTAATACTAACAGTAATAACTTACAGTTAAATTGACGGAAGCACTTGGCGGTGTGAGGGAAACCGGGGCTGGAGGCAACATCGGCTGCGGCGGAAACATCACTGGCTTCGCTGACACTTCCTACAATTACATTATTATGTGTGTTTATGTGACATAGATCCCCAACACCCATCCCCATAAGAA
Source organism: Asbolis capucinus (assembly GCA_018249125.1). NCBI lineage: Eukaryota > Metazoa > Arthropoda > Insecta > Lepidoptera > Hesperiidae > Asbolis > Asbolis capucinus. Next base: position 13,438 of record DWJZ01000469.1, read on the forward strand.
CATATAGATTACCTGTTGGGTTGTGTTGGTAACATCAGCCGTGGAGAGTTGATCAATCTTCAGCGGCACGGCGAATCTTTCCAACGATCCTTCGCGTTTTTTACATGACTTGCGCTACAAAATAAAATAAATGAAAAAATACATATTTAGCAACATCCCTATGCACAGCAACAGTTGTCGTTTTACACCTCAGACAACTCGAAGCAATTATCAATACTTTTTAGAGTTATTGAAGCGTGTGTAACAAGTGTGTGAGTATTGGTACGGTCTGAGAAGCAACGTTGAATCAAGAACTAAAATGATAACTATACATATGTTATTATGTCTGCGTTTATGATTTCAGTGTGCAATAACGGGCCATGGGGAACTGGTTGAAAAGTTTTATGCCTCACATTTAATTTAGCGGGCTTGATAGTTTGTCTAAGTCTATGTAATTAAACCAAGCGGTACCAACAAAACCATGCAAAAAAGTTGATTAACAAATAACGAGGTTCTATACGTACCTGTGAGCAAGGAATCTGTAGTCGTTAATATGTTTTTTGTCTTTACTTTTTACCAAGTTTTTCTTTACTAATTCAACATTCAATTAATTTAACGTACAAATATGTATATATATATAATATACCAATATAACTGTGTCAGATGTGTTGCGCTTCAAAGAGGTACTGCCAAGTAGGCTGCAGGGCCACTAGAGATAATCCTGTGCGCACATTCACCACGCTGAAGTTTATTGAAGAGTTGTCTGGTCGTATGTTGTAAACAAGTATCTTCGTAGAACTTTTCTAAACCTATATCGTTAGCATAACATTTCTCTAATACCCTCGACCCATTAATGGCCCACTAATGAGCACGTGTCTCCACATAGCCGACGAGACAAATAGCATACTCCACGCTGTATCACTTCATATTGATAAAGATTTCAAATATGTTTGTATGTATTAAACAAAACAAATTGGCCTATTGAATTTTGTACCGAAGACCCAGGTGCTAGAAGTCCTGTTCTACAGAGCAACTTCGATATTTCTGTAGAAAACCAGTGAAGAGCAAAATCGGGGCCATAAAAGTTTCGGTAAAGTTAGCAACTCATATAAACAGCGATCTACCTCCGGAGTGGAGCGATCCGTTCCGAATGTCGGCAGGCGTTAGCTTTATTGCTGATCTTACTAAACTTATTTATCTTATATTTCCTACTGTATCCTTCAATGTATACAATTTATTGACTTCGACCCATTCATTTTCAACTACCAAGTTTTAGCGACAATAGGTATACTCGGTACAAATTCTATTTGGATTTTTTCACTTACTTAGCAAAACTTACACCGAGTACATATATAAACCTAGAGCATACTCCACCACGCAGCTTCAATGCAGATATTGGCTTAGACACAGACCCAGTTGACCCATCAAAATAACAACAGTTGTTTTTTTTACCACCCGAAAAGCCGAAACACGGAAGCTTTTAAGAATATTTGCCACTTGGGGTGTTTCATCCTCCTGCCGACTAGTCGAGGTATTAAGGCTTTAAGAATTTATAATCATAGTACTTTATTTCTCAATATTCTTTTTTACTGATAATCAGTATTACTATAGACAGGACATATAGTTGTAGCCGATGTTTGTTGTACCTAGCACCGTTAGGGCTAAAGATTCAGATAATTATGTCAAATCATATTATTTTGTTTCCTTTGTTTTATAGTATGTATAATATTCATAAAATTTTTAGTTAGTGCTAAACTATTTCAAATTGCCAATCTGCACATATACCGCATGTATGACTTGTTCTAATATTTCAGATTAAAATATTTCAATATTTCCCATTAAAATATTTTTATATAGGTAGGTTTTTCAGTAGAATCATTAGTATTATGTATCGCGTTTTAAAAATTGAATACTAATCCGATTTTAATGAACTTGACGACGCAACAATGAGCGACGACGCTCTTAGTTTTAGTTCTTATCATTGTTAGTCGATTACCTGTCAACTGACATCTTTGACAGGTGACGTAACACCGAACGCTGGGGCGGCCGCCATGAGAGAATTCAGTTGACATGAAGCGGTGAAGAGGCTAGGCCGTGGCGCGTGCGCCCCTCGTGTTCGAGTATAACGTCTGTCGTAATCGTAATTAATCTAAGCAATCTTTGAATCCTGATCTCTTTGCCCGGCTACCCACACTAGACATGGATACGTCGCGAGAAGACCTAGAGGAGCCTTTAAACTTATATAATGTTTGTTTTTACCAACAGCATTATTTTGATATAATTTTTAAAACTGTAAATAGTCGTCGTTGTGCAATAAGTGTCGAACGATGTCGTTTATTGCAAAATTTTGCAACATTTTGCAAAATCATTACACTTAATAAAGCCGAGCTACATTTGTATTTAGGAAGACATATGTATGTACAAACATTTAAACAACACACTACTTTAAAATCACGTCGAAAAAACAAATATTCTAAATATATTCTAAAGACATCAAAAAACATTTAGAAGCATATTTAAAAGCAACACTTTCCAAGTCTAACAGAAACAGTAATAAAAACAGCATGCTGGCATTATGCCCTTATATAGTAAGTATACTTTTCTGAACGCCACAATCTGTAAATGTAGGTGACCTGAGTTGGAGCCAAGTCGTAAAGTAAAACTCATAATAATTTTTCAAATGTATTTTTATCATGTAACACAAGTTTAAGCTATCTATCATAATAATGAAGTATAAAACGTTACACCCATCTTTAGGTTTAACAGTAATGGAAGCTATCAGCGAGCGCTACCAAGGGTAAACAGTTCAACACTGAGTGGTCGTGATCGCTTCCAGGAATACTGCTCAGTTGTTATCCTCCATATCCTGGAAAAAATTGACTTTTAGTATAATTACTATGGAGGCAGATCACTGGCAGTCGCATGTGGCATCACTGGCAGGTCTATGTAAGCTTCCACGTATCTAATATTTAAAAAGGTGATATGTTCACTAAATTGAGTTAATTACTGAATACTTATCCCACTTCGATGAATTGATCCTCTAAATAATGAGTCTAGCTGGCAGAATTAAAACTTTATTTTAATTTTAACATATTGTTATTTATTTATCGACTATTGTTGTGTTTTGGTCTAAAGTATTTCATGCTAAATCAATTCTACTTTCTGATACAATATGCAAACATAAAATGATTTGACTACTAATGTTTATGCTAACAATAGGCTAACCCATAGAGCACAAACAGCCAGGGGAAGACATACTATCAATTAAAGTAGATGTCAGTCTAAAAATGCACCGGTAATTTCTTTATTCACATAAGCACAAGAATACTTCTTATAAAAATTATAACGTCACACTCACTATGAAAAATTTAAAATCCCTTTCACAAACCATATTTTTTATAAATGTTTAATGTTGCAATTGAAGTATATTTTTAGACTAATCCATCTACGTACATCAATCAGTTACAGTAGTGTAATGTTCAGAAACAAAGTTAAAATTTAATATCGTTTAAATGCGTTTTTGATTATAGATTCAAGTGTTTTTTTTCATTAAACAAATTATTATGCGAACCACATGATTTACTACTGCACCTGATCGACGACAGTTGAAGCCATGCACTATGCTTACACTAACAAGTTTGCCTCTACCATCAAGGAAGAGTGAATATTTTTTACTGGTTTCATCTATCTACTTCCGTACCCTAAGCTTTTATTCAAACAATTTCAAAAATGGCATAACCATTACTATATTCTCATATGAACCGGTTCCAATATCTATATCTGGAACACGAGTCGAAAAAGTTTTTGACTTAACATGTACGGCTCCTAAGCTTTGCCAAGTGAGCTTTTGGCCCCTAAGAAGAAATAAATGTATTTAATTCGAATCGTGGCCCATGTACAAGTAACAATCATTACATTCGAAATACATATTTTTTTGTAATTTTATATAACGTTGAGTATTAATTTGAAAATACTTCTTTGTATGGCTCGGCAAACATTAAGTCATTCGCGCAGCAACATCTACAAGTAAACGTACAGTGGGGTCGCAGTCGGCGCAGTGCCACGAGTAGCCGCGCTTCTTGGGGTTCCTGTTGAGAGGGGGCTCCAGGCACTTGAAGTGATACACCTTCGAGCACTCGTCACATCTGACATAAACCAAAAAAATATATTTAACTAATTCATTATATAGTTAACCTATGAACAATTATTGATTAATTTATTATAACATTTAACATGAGGTGTTACATAATGATTAGTTTAGAACACACCTTGATTTGAACGTACGGATGGCGAGGCAAGTCGAGATATGATTTAATATCGTAGTAATTAGTCATAGAGCAGATCGATAATTCATACGGTTAATTCGATAAATCATTCGTTAAGTATTTAATGACTGCGAGAGAGACAGTAATTGTGAATCCTTCGATCCCTTATAAACGTCATTTCATATCTCCTTTCATACTCTGCTGTAAAATTTAAAGTGAATAGAGTTACCTGATAAGGTTAGATAAAACTTAAGAAGTGAATACGCAACACAATTCCAGCCGATACCTGACAAAGTTGGGGAATAGTCAAGGAAAATTAAGTTAATAGGCAACAGTTCCAGTAAATTCCTGATAAGGTTGCGAAAAGTTAGAGAATTAAGGCAACAGTTCCAGTAGATACCTGACAAGGTTAGGTAAATGTTGAGAAGAAAGATGTTAAGACGCAATACTATTCCAGTCGATACCTGACAAGGATAGGTAAAAGTTGAGAAGAAAGAAGTTAATACGCAATACAATTCCAGTCGATACTTGACAAAGTTAGGTAAAAAGTTCAGGAATATAGAAGTTAAGAGGTAATAGTTCCAGTAAATTCTCAGCAAGGTTGAGAAAAGTTATGAGAATTTAGCCAACAGTTCCAATAGATACCTGATAAGAATAGGTAGAAGTTGTGAAGAAAGAAGTTAATACGCAACACAATAGCAGTCGATAATTAACAAAGTTGGGGAAAAGTTAAGGAAAATGAATTTAATAGGCAACAGTTCCAGCAGATATCTGACAAGGTTAGGTAAAAGTTAAGAAGAAAGAAGTTAATACGCAATACAATTCCACTAGATACCAGACAAAAATAGGGAAAAGTTAAGGAGAATGTAATTAATAGGGAACAGTTCCAGTAGATACCTGACAAGGTTGGAGGAGTCCCCGGGCTGCGAGCACACGTCACACTGCGTGAGCGCGCTCGCCGGCGCCGACACCACGCACACGCTGTGCCGCACCGCGCGGGAACGAATACGCTGCGACACAACATGCCCAGTCACACACTGACATACTGGGTCATCGGACATTTGCTATTATATATCTTCAAATAAGTGCTCTAAACAGTATCATATATGTCGCCATCTTGTTTTGTCATTGCAGCGGCGTTCGCGGAGAAAGTGGTCAGATGCAAATAAAACACGAGCGTGTCCAAACCTCAAAGGGCTCGTAAAGCTGTCCATCCGCGGACCAGGCCTCCTCAAATATAAGGAGAGACCGGTGCTCAGCAGTGGATAATTAATAGATATTTTTTACCACAAATAAGTTGAGTACGATTCAATCTGATTGAAGCCACATTTATTCATAATCTTACTATCCGTATGTTTTTTTGAATATTTCGACAGCTGCTTGTCAGTTTGTTGTTAGCTTTAAGGTGTTGTATATAAACACGATCTAGATATTTACTTTTGGATGTTTTCGCTGCACAAATATTTCTAGAAAATACATATTTCGTGTTTTATGGAATTGAACATCGAATAAGGGTTATCGAATACAAACAAACTTCTATACATAAATTACTTTAATCTTTTAATAGAACGAAACTAACACCGGGTAAACAAAATCAGTAGGATGTACAAAATGCATTACATAAAACAGAAACATACAAAACAAACATACAAAAAGAAAGAAATAAACTAAACACATAAGCTTGTATTTCAGTATTTACAATATAACTTAGATTTCAGTAAATCATCAATGTAAGGAACAATTAGGGACAAATGATGGGTTGTAGAAGAAAACATGTTACCTTTGGTTTTGTCCACGTCGGTGGAGGTAGCTCCTGCAGCTCCTTAGGCCGCTTGTATAACAGCTTAATTAATATGTATTGTTAAGTTTAGCACAGATGAATACTGAAGTTACCAATGTTACGGACTTCCGAAAATGAAGATGAAAAGTATGATAATTAAAAAGTGGATGTTGAATGATTATGAAATACTTACAGAGGAGGAAGTGGCGGCGGAGGTGGAGGGCACGGCGGCGGGCGGCGGCGACTGCAGCGCTGCCGGTTCACTCGGCTGCTGATTCATTCACTCTTTCATTCATTCAGTTTCAATAAAACATAAAAAAAAATCAACTCTACTCAATTTCATACCTTGTCTTCCTTAGATATTTTAGTATGTCAATTTAGTGTAGAATATTGCGATAATGTTAATGTAATTGTAAATTATGTAATACTAAATATACAGATAGTAAGCCAAAAGCATCAAATACGAAAACAGGTGTTAGTTAGTGTTACTGATGATGAGTGGAAGAAATAATCGATTGAGATGAAAAACGAATATTGTTTTTCGGATTTTTCAAGCATTGACAAACGCCGTAACAAACCATTTTTTGCAGAAAAAACACAGTGCAATGCTAAAAAACGTGAAATATATATTTTATAATCTACATTTTTCTTGCTTTACAATATCATTTGTCTTCGTTTACAGCAGCTTTTGGACTAACATAAACGCGTGTAATAAGCCCGTAAATATATATTTTGATTTATTAATTACCTTGGATATTTTGTTGATGAGTGTCGAGGGCGGCCCGTCGTTGCTGTCGGTGGGCACGTAGAACATTTGTGTGTCTAGCGAGCCGTCCGGCTTCGGGATGGGCTTGATCTATAAACAAATTCATAATATCACTAACAAATAAAAATACATTTGTGGCTGAAATCATTTCAAGTCCGTTGATCTTACAAACGTCCTTACAGATTCGAGTACGCGAATGGAGTAAGAAATTGGGCATAGTTTAAGTTTGTATTGAAAAGGGGTGCAGAAAGTTAATTAATAAATGGCAGGTATTTTTGACTTCATTATTCAATATATTTAAATTAAATAATGGCATAAAAAATACACACACATGAATTTAACGCTCGTTGTAGCTTGGCAACTTCAGTACTGTCAATGATAAATTACCTAAATATAAATAAATATTCAAAATATAGGGTACCTTGATTGTTATCCTTGGATGAGGAGGCTCTGGATTCTCCATGTCCTGCGTCTTCTTCTTTCTCTTGTGCTTGTGAGACTTGGACGGAGACCGAAGTAAGTCTGGAGAATACCGTGAGCGATGTTTCTCCTTCCTTCGCTTCCTATTAGCTTTGTACGTAGCTATATCTGACGATAGATTAGCTAGTGTATTCTCTATCGAACTCCCTATCGTCTTGCTGTCCCTCTCTTTCGTTTCATTCAAAAGTGCCGAGAAGGACAGGTTCGGTGTGTACGTGTCTTCCTTCTTCGCGACCGAGATATTATTAGAATCAGTGGAGTTTTCATTCTGGGAGTCGTATGGACTGTCAGCGACGATCGGTGTTATCGACATGAGAGGAGTGTTTGTGAGGATGGGGGAAGTAAAACTGCGTTTATGGGGCTTCTTGGAATCCGTCGGAGTCGATGTGTGATCTTTCTTAGTCTTTCCTTTCTTATCTTTCTTCGATTTCACATCATCGTTACCGTCGCTGCTGAATTCGAACGGTTTTATTGTGACTTTTATAGGAGAGATGTTTTCAGGTAGCGTTGTTTCAATTTTTGTTTTGCTGTCTTTCTTTGTCTTGAGTTTTGGTGGAGGGGACTCCGGCATCGCTGTGAGACTTCTCGGAGCACAGATAATAGCGCCATCTTTACTGTATCGAATACGCGAGCGACGCGGCACCTTCTTCTCCAATACTTCCGGTTCCGAGTCTGAAGTCTTGTCGCATTCAGAGCATTGCCTATAAGTATATAACACACAAGTTTAACATTCAAAAATCTTTGTTGGCGTTGAATAATATTACCAATAGACTATTACAATTTATTATAGAAGGTATAATCGAACTCGGTCTTCGGAAATTACCTGACGTGATATTAAATTTTGGATATTATTTCAAATATTAGCTGAGTATATAATGCGAGTCTGAGTACGGATAAGTACGGATACGTAGATATAGACACTGAAAACATCACTATTGGAAGACATTTGTTAGGTTTGAGGGTTCTAGGATTTGAATTCCAATTTTAATCGACATTAATGTGATTAGAGTATTTAATGCCCATATTTGGTCGCCCTAATTCTAGGATACCCCCCTTTTAAAACAAGGCCATCTTCCTCCCCCCTCCCCCGCTACATAATTCATTAATGAATATTGCAGGATCTATTATTGATATACTTGGCGTTCAATGGAATAAATGTATTGTTCTGGAACATGTTTATTTTGGCGACTATCAGATTACTCTCGGGTCAGGCCGGGGGTTAGTGTAAAGTGTTCACCATCCATATAGCTTGCTCTTCTTGGGCGGGCGCTGCAGCGGCGGGTTGAGGCAGTGCAGGTGGTAGTGCTGGCGGCACGTGTCGCACGCCGCCATCAGGTGCCGCTCGCTGCGCCGCCCGCACATCGCGCACGCCAGCCCCACCATCGCGCCCTCCGCGCCCGCTGACACACACCATCATTATCACAACATGCTGCTCAAATGCGACTGATATGAGGATGTACGTCATATTACCATCGTAGTAGCTTAAAAGAAGTTTATGACAAGAAAAAAAAACGGAATATGCAAGAAATACTATTTAACATGGAAATGAACCAGCCAGTAGATGAGCCACATGGTGATGAATGATCATTATTGCCCGTACATATAAAACCATCAAAGGTATCACACCTAACAGCCTCCTGTTCACTGATTATCAAACCACATACCAGAACACGACTAGTCCATTGGCTAAACTATACAGTAAGTTTAAGAATAGTGGTATTATTATACGGACTCATGCAAAGTTGATGAAGAATGCAATATAAAGATATACTAATAATAATTTTTTTTTTTTTTACTTAATTTGAACTTAATTAATTATTACCATTAACACAAACAGGTTTAATAAGGAGTTATTATGTGAATTTAGAATGCTCTAAAACAACAACATATATCATAATAACATATCTTTTAAAACCACAAAAATAGTAAGACAAAAAGGTGACTGACCTTCCATAGAAGTAGACAAAACTTTTCCTTGGCGTGCGTCCGGGTTGTCGCTAAGAGGAAAACCAACGCCCATCTTAAGAGCGGCCGCGGTGGGCACAGACATACACCTAGTGGACCACTTGCCTTATAGTGTCATACTACAACGTACGTCGTCTTACAACGACAACCACCTATCTCAAATGATGCATTTACTTCAACATTCATTTTGAAGCAGTATCCTACATCCCACTAACATCATAATTGCTAAAGTTTGTAAGGATGGATGGATCGATAGGATAAGAAATATGGATCGAATCTCAATGTTATTTGGCGTAGTAATAAAGGTAGTACGGAATAACACATGGGCCTCATACACCACACAGCCGTAGCCGCAGGCGACACCTACTTATTATACATACAGTACTTCATATAACGTGCTATTTACTACTATAGAGGAATATCACTTTGAAGGAAAAGTATTATGTTAAGTAACAAATATAAAAATGCATATTTTGAAATACGAGGTTGAGACAGTAAGGCGACGATATTGAATGGTGGTGGCACACACATGCAAGCCACTCACAGAACTTATATGTTATACCTGTTGATAATCTTCGTGTTTCGGATATATAACAAAGTTACAAGTAGCAATAGCCAAGGCAGTGATTCCCAAAGTGGTCCAGATTGACCCCTAGAGGTTACTGGTAGACTCGACGGCGGATTGATACTAACAATAAATTTGGCTTGGCTATACTGAAGTCAGACAGATGCTAATACCATTATAAAAAAACATGAAAACGAAAAAAGAATAGATTTTTTTTTAATTCTTATTTTTTTCATGAACTTTGGGAACCTGATAGAAATAGGAATTAAAAAAAGCAGCAAAAGGTCCAACGAAAATTATGTATGTCATCTATGTGGCGTATGAGAAAACAGTTTGGATACCACTAAGATAAGCAATACACATGAATTTTTACGTCTCGTTTTACATCTGCACCGTTCATACATTCAATTTTACCAGCATTTTAAATAATCCTTAAAACACAAAGATTCAACAAGAGATATCAATCACATAAAGACTGTTAGTATCAGTTTAATCCATTACTATTAATAACTCAGATCAAATCATTTATTTATATATATATCACCTCGCATAAACTAGTTCAAAAAATCATATAATATGATGTATATATTTCATATGTTTTAATGATATTCAGATGTCATGTTATATTAAACACAAACAAAGCATGCTGATATCAATTTCTCTTACTGTTCAGAACGCTATTATCCGAGCAATGCTTCCAATACATGCACATATACAGTATATGCTGACACACACTGCTGCCTCACAGCATATATATTGCATAAAGTGTTCCACCACCAATACCTTTAAAGCCTTTACCGGCCCAAGAACATACTTAGGTATTTTTTGTAGTATAATTTGCTTTACATATAAACTTCATTGCATTAATGTTTTTATTAATATATTAGCAAACGATACAACTTCTTCTAAGTACATCCTAGGCCAAAATATATGTACATACACATAAATATAACGGTATTATAATAAAAATAAATTACTTAAATATGTCATTATTACACAGGTACACAACATACCGTTTTTGTAACTGTTGCGGCGTGACCTTAGGGGTGGACCGCGGCAGGACCGCCGGTACCAGCGGCGTGTCCTCCATTATAGCCGGTTTGGCCTTCTTAGGACAGATGGCTACTATGACGTCATATATCTTCTGAAGGGCTTGCCTAGTTGACGTCATTTGAGCTAAGGCCTCAGTGTTCTCTTTTGAAGCCTATTAACGAGATTTGATCCGTGTAATTTATATAATTTTCTTACTAACACACTTATAGCTTACATGTAACTAATAACAGTAAAACAATTTTTGAAATCATAAAAATAATATACATAAAAACATATTATTCAACTTAACATAACTTCTTCATTTAATTTAGAGTTCAGTAGTAGACGTTATAACCCCCTATGCTGCTGTCTACTCGTACGAAGTCTCAATGTTACAATATGGACAGATGGACAGACATGACGAAATTATAAGTGTTGTGAATTTTTGCGAGCCGAATACTCTGCACCAAGTAAATTAAAATCATAAAAACGATAACAAACATATGTTTATAATAATTAAATGAAACATAACTTGCGTTTACGAATGTTGATAAAAAATTTAAACATACAAACAACATTGTAGTTATTCAAAGTTGTTTAAGCACCTTTCGAAAAGCAAATTACTCCATTGCTGAAAAAAATTCCTACGGTGAATGGACTTGTATAAGAAGCGGCAATAAAATCCCAAGGTGTTCCTTTCCTACTCACAGTTACAGATAGCCCTTACGACTATATAAAATATCTGCTATATATTCAGTTTTATTATTCACCTTTTACCATACCTTGCTTTTGAATAATGAATAATTACTTACCTCATCATAATCCGTCCTCAACTTGTCATCGCCAGAGAGATACTTCTCATTCTCCTTGGTGAGTCTCTCCAGAGACTTCCTCAGTGATGTGACCCGGGAGTTCCTCTCCAGGTAGTAGCCCACAAACTCCACAGAGAAGGCTGGAGGTACGTGCCAGCGCCGGGACACGTCCCGTAACGCTGCCATCTTGAAAATATACAAGATTTACGCTTTAAACTCACAAGTAAATTACTAGGTATGTTAATCCAATGGTTCTTAACGTGTTTTGTGTGTGTCTTACGTGTGTCTTACGTTACAACATGGACAAAATATACTACGAGGACTGCAGATGAGTAAAAAATCGTACGTGGGAAAAGTTAAAAATCATGTATTATACCTAAATGGTGCTGATATATAAACAGAATTTGCCAAGAGTTAGACAGGTTAGGATAACAATCTGGATAAAACTAGATGGCACTGGTAACTAATGACATAAAGCTTTAAAAATATTCACATTGTTTTTAAACCCATATCTAAAAATAGAATTAAATGAATTGAATTAATTTGGAACACATATATTCTACTAGCCAATTAGTCTTCTGGTATATTACGTCCATGGTTAGAGTATACCCCTCTATCAACTATACCAACATATATAATAATGAGAAGTGTGTGTGTGTGTTACCTGCGAGTCCTGAAACTCGAGCGCGTGCGTGTCGATACCCATGCACTCGGCCTTGTGTTGAAACTTGCGCATGGCCGACGCGCTGCTGTACAGCATCCGCGCCATCTTCTGCGTCGGCACTGAAAGAGAATACAACATTGGCTCACCAAAAATACTAATTTCATACTACTGAGCACTCTCTCTCTTTTTCTCTCTCTGCGCAGGTCACTCACCATAACTGAGGAGGTCAACAGATACATTCTTCTAATAACGATTTCTTGACGGCTGTGGAATGGTCCAAGCAAGCGTCCAAATTTTTTACATAACTTAAGGATTGCTACATAATTATACCAAACATGACCGACGGATTAACGTGTCCGACAATGCTTGTCACCAGCAGTCACCCGTCCTCCTCACACTGCCTCAAGGTGTTCGTTCACTTTGGTTCAACTTTGAAACCAACCATAGACAAAAGAATATCAGTGACATCTAAATTGATAGTAATAATGTTATTGATATCCAAGTGAACATACCCCACGGAGGATTCCTGTTCTCTTTCTGCTGAGCATACTTCTTCCTGTATCTTACTAACTTCCGTTGTATTCTCTGTTCTTCCTCTGTGCCTACTTTTTGTCTCAGTTCTTCTTTTCTGAAAAATTGTAAATGACATTTGAACAACACTAAAAACATTGAGACTGTTTAAGAGCATTTACTGACATAGCAGAAGTTACTTGACCGACGAACAAAAAAGGATGTATTATAAACATATCAAGTAATATTTAAGTGTTGGTATTTGACAAACGGTTTGAACGGATGCATGTTCTGCCATAAAGGTGCAAAGTTAGTATTTATCGTACTTTTAGTTTCTCAAACTGCGCAGAAATGCGTAAAAAATTTGATTCTTAAAATTTACTAAGAAATACGTATATAGAACATTAAAAAACTGTAACTTGGCAGACAGTCCGCTAAATATAAATTTCATCTCATTCGCGTAATTAAAGAGACACCTATGGTCTAAAGAAGCATATGATCTCTAGGTATCTTCCCTGACCTCTTCTCAGTCCTGAGCTGCAGCGCCAGCCAGTTCCTCTGGCGCCTCTTGACGAGCGTCTTGTCGGAGTGCAGGCGGCAGTGCGCATAGAAGGGGTCCGCCTGCTCCACCTCCTCCGAGTGCGCCTCCGCCAGCAGCCCCGAGCGCTGTCCGCTGGACATGCACAACTTTCTTGCAATTTACCGACCACAGGTTGTGAGCACGTAAGCGGTGGGCGGTGACAATGTGTGTCGTTGTGACGTGTGTGCTATGGTTATATTGACGTCAACGGCCGTGTCCCCACGCTCGGTGATCATGTTTATGAGATGACGAAGGGGCAGCTTAGGAAACTTGTTAGGAAACTTGACTTTTCAAGATATATTTTTAATTTTTTTATGACTACTATTATATATATTACTATTATATAGACTATTATTATATGTATTAGTTCCAAGAATCCTGTCTAGTGCAGACAGGGTTTCGTTTCGTTTATTAAAACTGGCCAACTGGGAAATCAGCCGGCTCAGCACATGACGTGTCTCACCAGGTGACGTGGAAGAATGTCTTGCAAAGTCCGGCATCGCAGCCGACACAAACGCCGGTACGCGCCAGCGTGCCGTCTTCGCACAGCGCGCACCATCGCGCGCCCCACCGGCTATACGCCATCTCAAATAATGTCACACCCGACAGCTTCTCCACCTAGCACAATAATAATATAATACTATAAAGTGGAAAACTATGGCAATTTTCCATATTAAGCAATGTGTAATTGCAAGATTTCTTATAACAAAGTGAATAGGGAGATTACCCATTAGGCCAGATTGGGTCAAAAGATAGATGATAACCCATAACTAATGTAGTTGATCAAATCTACTTTTATTATCTGTAAGTACCTAGTAAATCTGTAAGAATCTTGGTTAGTACATAATATATCAGTGACATTCAAGTTATCAGTTAAACATAACTAAAATTGAAATCACAAAAAATTTCAGATGGCACTTCTCCGTATGTTTTAAATATTGTTTCAACATTGAACTAGGGTTTAAGAACCTTATGACTATTACTAAATTTTTTTTATTACCTCGGAAAATGCAACGCCTGGAACATATAGTGCACAAACAAGATGCACCCAAGCACCAACTTCTGTTTCTTTAAAAATACCACCTAGACAAAAAATATATAATCATTTCAAATGTAATAATAATATATTTTATGCTCTGTAATATAATAAAGATGGCATACCTTTATTTGGGCATAACTCACAGCTGGGATCAGTAATCCCAGCCTTGCACGCCTCACAGAACCAAGGCTCAGTAGACGCTGAGCTGATGGTACTTGACTCACTAGTGACATCTGACACTCCATAGCAACCTACAGTTGAAAAATCATGATAAATATGAAAAAATTATATATTCACTAATCTCACTGGCCTCTTCATTGCCTCAAGTCAAATTAGATAGCATTGGAGAAACTTTTTTTAGTTGCATTAGCCTAATGCTCTGAAAGTCTCAAGAGCTACTATGAGAGGTACAACTTTGTAGCACTTGCTCCTTAGCGCTGTCAGCAAGTATGTAGCCTGGTCTGAGCTCTCTAAATAACCACATGGTACCTAGCAACAGACGCAAAATAAAAATAAACTAAACAACTATTACCTTCATGTACTGTGACTCCGCAACCATCACACTCCACTATCTCATTGAAATCATCACTCCTAGAACCAAGGCAGCCCGCACAAATCATTACATTAGCTAGCTCGCCTGGAAACTGGAAGAAGGTAACACAATCTTGATGTTATGTATTTATACAAAATATTTCATAAAAAAAACCTACATTAATCTGTCATTTAAATATATATTGTTAGAAATAACTCAAAAACTACATAGCAGATGTCAAATTTCAATAGGATCAGATGACATGCACCAAATTTCACATATAAGCAGAATCATCAAAATCAGTGCACTCAGTAAATTCCATGAATTAAATATAAATATAATATAAATACAAAAAGCTTATATTTTCCAAACAATTAGTAGATGTCTTCAAGTCAAGAGTGAATGGGCTTCTACTAAATTAGTGTGATTTACCATCAAAGAATTCATCACCACTTACCATCAGGTGGGTTCGGAGTCAAGCGCCAACTTATCTAAGGTAAACAATTGTAGTAGTAATACAAACAAACCTTAAATTGTTGATGTTTAGCTTTTTCAAGAAGATTATTGACAGAGACATCTTCACCAAGCTTTGTAGTATTCTTAAAGCCTTCTTCCATGTCTGAGCCAGACAACTCATCTGAACTGGCAGTTTTTGCACCTTCTAGTAGTTATAAAAAGGTATATCTATTATTATAGAAAAATGGCATGAACATCCATTTTAATTATTTAAGATTTATATTTGAGTAATCATTCCTTAACTGGCAGGATATATGTGTACAGATCATTGCGGCAGAATTTACGTACATTTGGTATTTTGTATATCCTGCCTACATCCTACATATTATTGGTAGCGATTTATAAACTTTAATTTTATTGCAATATGTTTAGAACACCTCAAAATTTAAGCCGAAACATAAACCCTAACAGGAAATAATAAAAGAGAAGTAATTAATAAGCGTACTTTTATCATCATCGTCAGAGTTTATGGAGTAATCATCACTCTCTTCAGGGTGGTCTTCTATCCTAAAGTCGGAGTCGTCAGAACTTTCCCCTTCACCAAGATCGAAATCCAATAATGACTGAGGCTCGACGGGCTTCACTTTCCGCTTCGCAAGACCTCTACTTGCTGAAAGTTTAATAGTTTAAAATAAATCATCCAAGATAAAGTACATCTTAATAATAAATGCTATTCCAAATCCACCTACGATTACTCATGTCGCTCTTTTTATTCATGACATCACTTTAGATTCCTAACTTATCACAAGAATATTATGCTAAAACACCATAATCTTTATTATTGTAACCCTCTACAAAACCCGGCATTATTTAGCATTACTGAATTTTATCGAAGTTCTCTTTCCGCACACACAACAGAATATTGTGGACAATGACAATATCGATATATTTAGTCTATGGTCTATTGCTTACTATTATTGTAATAACATAATAAACAGGATAGAGTACTTGCATCTAAAAAACGATCCGAATGAGATGCAGAACATGCAGTACTTACCAAGCATAGACATAATATTAATAAGTAAATACATCCATGGTAGTCTAGATAGAGATATGGACCTATTACATCTATTGGTAGAGATAATGTATCTATTATAAAGTTAGGTCGTATATCTATTGTAGAGATGCAGTGGCGTGCATAGACGCAGCATTAATGAGTAAGGACGCCTATGGTACCGAGGCTATGTGCCCTTGTCTATAATATAGCTGATAAAAAAAATTATAAATAATATGGAAGAAAAATTTTAAATTATCTACGTACATTTGTACTTATAATATAAATGTAAATATAACTCTGCCTATCTGTTTACCTGTAAGCTTTTGACTTGTAAACGCCGGAACCCATTTAAATTAAAATGGGTACAGAAGACTTACCACTTAAGAAAAAATATAGGCTACTTTTTACCGCTCAAAAGGCTAGTACGGAAGTTCGTCATTATTAAAGAACCATAAAACATTCGACCGTTTTCGAAATTTCAACTTGTGGAGGGATGAAATAGGGTGCGAAAACTGTTTCTCTTGGAAATAATAACGATATATTGACATAGATGAAGTGTTCAGAAGAGATAATTTCAATTCCTACATTTTGCTACTACAGTCGATCATGCGTTTGCCTGTCGAGGTTCGCATGGATAGGGAGCGAGCATATATAGTTGCAAATGAGTGAGGGTGAGCGAACGCAGTCGAATGACGAGGGCACGCGTTTTCGGTCGTAAATTTTTCAGGTTTGCTCAATTTTGTAGACGATATCGGAGGCTAAGTAATTCGTAATGAGTTTTTTATTACTATTGTGAGGTGAAAGTGATAGTTTTGTTAGTTGCAGCGACACCCTGGAACCGCTATCACCTATTATGCTCTGTGGGCGTGGAGCCAGAGGTCACTCCACGGTCACGTAATTATTAATCCCCTCAATCCATTACTTTTAATATACTCTTGCCATTAGTTAGTTGTAGTAGACAATTCACTCCATCTTCTGGGGAACCCTAAATTCCATGACCTAAACTGACTGACTTGTGACTTCCGTGTGAATGTATCAGAGCTGAAGCGAGTAGCTAAGTCTGTAGCTTTTACCAGGTCGGTGTAATTCAGTGTTACGTTTAAGTAATCCTTTTAAGGTATATTATAACTACCAATTTCGACCCCGTTTTAGAGGTTTTGTAGTGGGGCCCACCGATCCCCTTTGTAGGACACATTAAGCTTGTACACACTATTGATTTGACCTGGCTTAACTCAAAAAATTGTTTTCCTGTCATCCCACACAACAACACTGTTTCCTATTTCAAAAATAGATTCGATTCAATTAGATTGGGCGCTGTCATATAAACTACAAAATTTTTCAGTTTTGTTAAAAGATTTAGGTGTTTTCAAATTTTAAAATGAGGTACTTTAAATTTTTATATAATAAAAATCTCTAAATACTACAAAACGGCCTTCGATAATAAGTATCCCAGAACAATTTCCACGACATAAATTATATACTAAGTTTTGTACAGTTCACTAACTTTAACCTACTAACACGCGAGAACTAACCAGTTACTCGGGATAAAATATTGTTTATGTTACGGGGGAAGGAAAGGGTTTGGAAAAATTTATTATAAGATTCACTTGCAAGCATAAACAGAACACTTTTATAACATTTTAACCACTGGATTAAAATAATTTTTTTCGTAAAACCATTTAAGAGCGATACGTAAACAAATAATAATAAAATTGAGCAATATGTGACGAAATTAGTTTTATTTATATATGCAATAAATAACTAAAATACAACATTTTGAATAAGGTTTTTGCCAAATTTTTTGACCAACGAAAATTTTATAGCCTGGCAATGGGTAAATATAACGGAAGAAAGTGACATACGGTCTCGGTTGTGGCTATCTCTCTCGGTTTGAATTTGCTGTTGCTACTATAGAATATATACTTTTCTATAAGGTAATAGAGTTAGTTTACGAAGTGTTCATTTCAGTTTGTTTTATTACGTCCATGTCTACTGCACAATATTATTGTCGCGTAGATTCAACTGTTAACGAATTTCAACGCGAGCTGCTGTCAGAGCTATGTGGCTCTGTGGGAAATGGTCGGACTATTGAAGCGGAGGTTCATGGTTCGAACTCCAAGTTTTATGTTGGTTTTTATAGTTTATAATTTTATACAGAATGGAAATTTCTAGATTAATCT
>DWJZ01000470.1:0-32072 GCA_018249125.1 Asbolis capucinus
TTTTCTGTTATTTTGTTTGGCAGATTGATTTATTACAATATCAGTTGTCACGACCGACGAATGTAAAAAAGTTTATCGTGATCTTTAGACATTCAGTTAGCTACATCATTAATTCTAATGAGGAAATTGTGGTGTTCGTTTTCTGAAAAAATATAGAAATGATCGACGCCCGCAAAACATATTTAACCTCCAATTGCACTCTCCCTCTCTCTTGTATTTCGCCAGTTATATAGAAATCCACAATAGGTTAGGTGTTTGATTTTGATACCACTGTTTGTCATCTCATCATTAATAGTATCTAACTTTTTTAAACCTAATAAGTATTTATTTCTTCTTTGGATTGTACTGTAAAAATCTTTTGTATAATATTTTATATACATATCCCGGTTAACTGCATGAAACTTATTTAAAAGTAAATAAATATAATAAAGTAAGTAAATATTAGTAAATATTCGAAGCATGCAAATTAATGTTCTGCTCTTTCCAATAGCTAATGATTATGGTCAGTAATTGGGTGAAAGAACACTCGTAAATATCAGTGACAGTGAAATTGCCGTTTTTGTAAATCGGCAATGGGGAAAGTATTCAAAATGGATTATCTCTTTTAGGTAGCGGTACTTGCATATTCATATGAATCACCAAGCTTCTTAAGATCTGAATGTGATGCATGACGCACTAACCAATGTGGACCGACCAGAAACGTGTTATAAATAACTCGAAGCTACCTAGCTTTTCCCGTCATAATTCACTTCAATTAAAGAAAACAATAATAAAATTACACTCCACAAATCCACATTGGAGCAGAGTGGTGGAGTACGTTCTAGGCTCCTCATTATAAGGAGAAATCAGCGCTCGGTTGCTCAGTAGTGAGCCATGGGTTGAAGCTAATGTATTAATGTAAAAACAATGTAATAATTTTTTATCTCTCAGTTATTTCAACATAATGAGACCAGCATTAGAAGTTTTAATTCAGCAACTACTGGCAAACAATTTACCAAGTTAATTTATTTATCCCGCAGTTGCTTACTAAAAATAAACGCCTCACTTCTCATAATAGTTCTTGCACAGATAAAACTAGAATACTTTTGAGTTCGTGTACACCTACGAATATTAAATAAACTGTGTATCACATTTTTACAACCATTATCAATGTTATTGCGAGTTATTCCGGTCTGATATTAAAAATGTGATCCCCAAATAAGATCAGAATATTTTAATTTATGTTTTATTCCGGCCTAATCCTACGACTATCTATTACCACATTTAAGGACAGTGAGCAACAAAATATTATAAATTAATTGTTAACTTGTTTGTTAGTATTAAACAAAAACATTCCAATATTTAATATTTTTTAACTAAATTAAATAGAAATTCCTGGAAATGACGCGTTTGGCGTTCAATAAACAAGACAATAAAACCGTTGTCGGTTCGGCAAAGGCTTGGAAGCAATTCGAAGCTTATGTAATATTTTTACCTGTAAACAAATTTTGGTAAAAAAACTAACTAGCAGAGTACCCGAAAGCCTAAATTTGTATCAACTAATAAGCGCCTCGGAAGATGTAAAATTGCAATTTGTTAATATCACTCAAAATAATGTAGAAACGCCAAATCCCAAGCGACGGCTCACAAAACTTTTTGGTATCGATAAGTGGTATCGACACGTTACCGACCAACTTTTGACTGGATGTATTACAGTTGGCCACTGCTTAGAAGAGTTAAGATTGTAAGAAGGTATAATAGAGATATATTATTTTAATAAATGGGCCATAAATTATGCTACGTATAATTTAATGTACTAAGTTTTATTTTTATCTTATGATTATTTATTGTCAATAGTCTAAAATTATTTATTATTATTTAAGTGTGTACTAATATAAATTAATCAGTGAGATTGTGATTACTGTGATAATTGTACATTGTAATTTAAGTTATATTTACTTTTAGTCTATTTTATTAATTACACATAGTTTTTTATAATGAAGGCTTTTCCAAATCCAAGGAGCAAACATAAATTAGTTTGATTGTAATTACTACCATAATTGTATTTGTAATGTTTTAAGTTTTATTTTTGTCATTTGATTAATCTTTGTCATTTGTTAATTGTTTTATATTATTTAGATTTATCCAAATTCAAGGACGAAGAGGATCAGACCGTTATGGTCAAATTTCATGGGATCAGACCGAAAAAAATACCTACATAGTATCAATCCGGAATAACCCGTTATCGCTAACTGCAAAGAATATTTTTAACATAATCTTCTAAAATAAACCAGGCAAGATTATATCAAGGGTATAATAGTGTATCGAACATATGTAGGAATTAATTAAAAACGTAAAAATACAGGTCATCAACACACAGTGTATCTGTTAGCCGGGCCGCACTATCTATTCTGATAGCCTTGCTAAAATCACACGCGCAAGTTTCTTCGTGCGGTACATAGCCGACCAGCACTTATGAGTAGGTAGGTATACAGCTATCTGATAACGCGACTCGATAACCGACTCTACCGTGCTGACTCACATTGATAAATACCTGCCCCGTGAACGCAGGCCGCATGAAAAGTTATTCAGAAAAATATATTATCTGTAATTATAATTACAAGTGGATAATATTCATGTTTCATTATTTTGTGTTCAATATATAAAAGTGGAAAATCATTATGTAATTTAGTTCTTGTGATGCAGCTGAAGTTTTCTGCAGGTTACACTGGTATTTTTAAATTTCCTTTGTAGATAAAAGAAGAAAGTAACATACTAGAAACGTTTTACCAACCAATAAAACGCATATTAATTTAATTACCTTATTCGAAGCTTATTAATTTGAGATAGGCGCTACGTTTCCCGCCTTGATATTTCTGTATTTTTCTATCATATATATATATATATCTCTCTCTCTTTCTAACGACTGCCACCAGTAGCAGAGTGGGGAGATCACGCGAAGCGCGCTCTTCCGACTTTGTTCTTCATTGTCTGATATTAATTATTCGAACCGTTATTCGAAGCTTATTAATTTGAGACCTGTTTGTTATCGCCTGGTGGTGGAATTTCCGACGCCAATGTGATAAGGAACTTAATCTATATATATAATAATGAATCTTTGTTTGTTTGTTTGTACTTTATAGACTCTAAAACGGTAAGAGATAGAGCTCTGATGTCTTCAGCAACTTTGTTCAGAATTATCTAGAATAGATTTTGGTTCCTAAATGACATCGATCAGACACCTGTATATTAGCTTCTTCAAAAAAACTCTTCACCAGTTAACAATACACGTTCGAAACTTTGTAAGTGCATACAACTCCAATAGTCCATTCCATAGCTAATGCTGATTCAGGTCCTCCTCCATCAATTGGCTTCTTTCAGAAGAACTCTTCTCTGGTTAACAATACACGTTCGAAATTTTGTAGGTGAATACAACTCCAGTAGCCCATTCCATAGGTTATGTCGATCCAGGTACTCTTCTAACAGTTGACTTCAGGCAAAGGAAATCTTCAACGGCTAAGAATATACAGACGAAATTACTACTTCCGTACAGTGCAGAGAACAAATTTACTTTATTTTTGTTGCACGTTATATGTTTTCGGTTATGAAATATTATAGTATTAACTATAATATGGTAAAAACTTTTTAAATCATCTCAACAAGCTCACTATTTCGTTTAATTATAATGCAACATAACGCAGACTATAATTGAATGTATAGCTATACAACAATCTTGAATGTTGTTGCAGACGGAACAATCGTATGAGATGGTGACGTGAATTCGGAAGTAGCATAGCATGCGGTGGGCAAAGTGGTGGCAAATTCTCCTGGTGCTGCACGCGCGGTCCTTGGCGCAAGGCATCACGCCCACCATCTGTGAAGATGAGGCGTGCCGCTGTGACTCCTTTACCCGAGTCATTTGCAGCTGTACACGTGAATTTGAGGTAACCACTGACATAATAAGTAAAGAGAGAACTGTTTCTTTTATTTATACTAAACAATAATATATGTATAGTCCTTAGACTCGTTCAACAGCAGTTATAAAGTCAATAAAACTGAATTTCTTTATTCGCTTCTCATTATTAAAGTTAATAATTAAATTACATAAAAATAATACCAACCCATTACAACCTCAAAATTAAAAGATTTAAAAACTTGGCAAATCAATGGTCAGATGGCATAGCATTATATTTGCATATCAAATAAAGATAACTTTATCGATAATAATTAATTCAAAAAACCTGCTTACCTCGCAGACGAAAACTTTGAGACGAGTTGTTATACAGAAAAATGTTAACAATCATACGATTCTGTATTATAAAATTTTTACATTTTGGATTTTATATTAGGTTTTTGATTTTTATTTTTTAATAATCAATCAAACGACTTTAAACATATCATAAGAAGTCACTCCTGTATGAAAGTGATACTTATTATAATTTACGTTTCTTAATTAATTCCTTTGTCAACAGGAGGTAACACTGAGGCCGGACGGAGCGTATAGGATCCCTACGACCGCTACGGCCATCATTGTAGATGGATGTGCGCGAGTCTACTTCCTTCAAGACGCAGTGCGAAATCTCATTCAATTACGTTCAATAGAAATCAGAAACGTGAGCCATGTTGTTATCAACGAACGCGCCATGGCATGGTCACCATTCGCTCGAAACAACGACCTGAATCCTGGTATATGGATTGCTATTCATGGGAGTACCATAAACGAAATCTCCTCACACGCAGTCCAAGGACGCGTCAACGATATCACCATCAGCAACAGCAGAATAAATAATCTGAAGCCGTTTGCTTTCTCCAGCCTCACCGGGGTCAAAAATATAGAGCTCACAAACAATGTGTACGATAATATGGAAATACAAGCCTTCAAGAAATTTACGGTTGTAAATTTCTTGTTACGAGGCGGCGTCATGAACACGTTACCGAGCAGGTTTTTGTCGGACGTAGAAGTGACTAATCTGTTTCGAATAGAAGGAGTCACCGTTAAATATTTGTCTAGTTTGACATTTCTTGTCAGTTCACCAAAGAGAGTTTTAGTAGAAAATAATAATATAGAAACATTAGATGGAGATGGATTCCATATTTCGACTAGAGGCCCAATCACCTTTAGAAATAATACAGTTACTACTTTAAGTAAAGGTGCATTTTTTGGATTCTCCGTTGATACGGAAATAATTTCAGCAATGGGAAGGCAAGAGCTCCTTATCGATAACAATACAATAACCAATCTGACGCCGTGGTCGCTAATGTTTAATATTACATCGTTAACATTACGTGTCGACGGCCTTAATCTTAACGTAACATGCACATGCGCACTGGCCGCGGAATGGCGCGAATTACTGAGCAACCATGGGGGAATAATAACATGTTGGTATACCCTAGAAGAACATTTTATGTCCCTGCCAACGTTTGTCGATAGCAGGTGTGGATCTTTCAAACAACACTTCTGGATTTTCGTAGTAGTGGGCATTGTTATAATAATGATTGGCGCGGCGATCGCCATATATTTCATAATAAGACGTGAGAATGAGAAAAAGAAAAAAATGCAAATAGTGTTACCAGACGGTAAAACATACAGAGAGACAGAATTTCATATAGTAGTGGAAAGAGCCGAACTTCTCACCACAGATTTATAATGGGAGATAGTTGAAACAAATTGATCTCTGCCACCGTTCTTACCCGTTATAATATCGTTGACTTTGTGAAGTCCTGAAATGCATCTGACATTCCAAGAGTGACATTACTATAATATTTTAGTGCTCTACCTCAATGTGTTGCCATTCACAACTGTGCCAACTTTAGTTATAACTTTGTCAGTATTACACAGTTGATACAGCAAAAGTATTTTGTTTAAGCAATGCATTAAACTACTGTTAGCTGAACTATAACTTAATATAATATAGTGGTTATATATTATACATTTCTTTAATTATCTTCACTAAATAAATTAATCAAATCCGCACATACAACATTAGAAATGAAAGACAGTAAGTTTTTATATCTATCTACATGTTATGATCTAACAACTATTTGAATTAATTTGCAATAATCTAAGTTCATAACTCACTGGCCATGAAATGTCATAAAGCGAATATAAATATTATTGTTTATTATTTAACATTGGCAATGATATCATCTTAGTTAATTAAATAGCATGGCGAACTCATAACTTTGTACGGTTGCTAGATTTGTAGATGTTCTAGATTTTCTTTAGACATATACTTTGCGAATTTAACAACATAGTATTGCTATATTTATTTCAATTCATGTGCTGCGTGATTATTCGTAGATACTTATTATTATTAATTATTGTGACATTGATTGATCATTCCTTTAATTCGTTTTTTATGTATGTTTTTTATATAAGTTATAACACTAGCTCGTAAATGCCTCTATAGGTGATTAGATTGTTCCTATCCAGAAAAAACAAAAAATTGTCAACATTTTGTTTACATTTAACATAAGTATACCTATAACCATAAATCATTGACCCTCTTCCATTTTTTCTAGCAGAGCAACTTATACTGGGTCAACTTATATCTGTATATTATTATATTAAAGGACATTACTTATATATTTTAACGTGCTTTGCGAAAACAGCGATACCCAGAGGCTTACAAGCCCATTGCCACTGCAATTTACTGTAATGTATATTTTGCGAATTTCCGGTCATATAAACTCTGACAACGATCGAGTGCCTGCTTGATCTGTAACATATAATTTTGCTAAAAGCGAAGATAGGTCATGAAGAGGCCTGAACAAACAGAGTGATATTTATGATACATTTGTTTGAAAATACGTAGGTCAGCTAAGTTCGATTTAAAACATAACAGACTTGTGCAGTACACAAAACAAGACTACTTACTATTAAACTATTTACAAATATTTACTACCTCTAAACAACCACGAGCTTCAATTTTTGGGCATCAAAGATAACTTTGTAACTATTTTCGCAGTTTTTATGATTTACAAAATTCTTCGTAAACGTCCCGCCAGTACGGACGACGAGCTTGGCCTCGTATTTTATCAACCGCAAAGGATTAGAATAAGTTGCCCGAGTCGGTGTTCCCTTTCGATTAAAATGTAAATTCCAGTCAAGAGTGAATAGGCTTCTACTGAATTAGTGCGCATTACCATCGAAGACTCCATCGCTACTTACTATCTGGTGGGATCGTAGCCAACCGCTAACTTATCTAGGGTAAAAAAATCTAAATCTACTTGGTGGGCGGTAAATAAGGCATCTAATAAGGTATTGGCTACATTTATATTGTATCTTCTAAATAGTTTCTACAATTTGAAACTTCACTACTAAGCATCTCGTTTTTTTCTTGATATGTAAGAGGTATAGTCGATCACACTGCACTGACGCAGGCCACTTATCTTCAGACAGACCAACCAACGCTTTAAGAGCGCCAAAAACTACACTCGAAATATTTATATTTGTGACTATTTGAAACTACTCATTTATTCTTGGTGCAAACATTACAACAGGTCTACATTATGTTCGTAAAAGACTGAAGCAAAAGCGATGGACCAGTAGATGTTTTGTTTATCTACTTATCGACAGTCCCCATTTTCTTTGAGATAACATACTATAATAATTGTATACTATACGTACATATACATACTTACTCCAATTACATACTTTTTCTCATTGTTGTTCACCTCGTACAGAAACACGATTTTGCAGTTTGCTAAAAACACCTCTAGATTGTATTCTATTACTTACCAATCCAAATTCATCAGCTTTTTTCTTATTCCACTGTTTACTTACCAAAGCACTCAGTGTTATATTTTTGAGTGAAATAATAACTCGCAGATACCACGCAAATCACAGATAATTATAACGATATATACACACAGTATAGATTATATGTTATGTCATTAATGTATAATTATATGACATGCAAAACACAACATAATCTTGTGTTTTTCCATTTCAGTTTTAAATGATGCTATAGATTACGTAGAAGTACAAAAACAATTGCGATTAAATGTAATAATTTAGTTTTACTTCTTATTTATCTTACATTTGTCAAGAATCTTGTCATCACTTGTGTGTGTATATAAGACTAGAAGGTTATATAAAATGGATATCACTAGTCAGTGGTAATTTAAAAACTTCCGCCAGCCCGCAGTGTAGCAACGTGCTAAATGCTTCATAACACCTCATAATTAAGGGAGTCCCATACTGAGTACTGGTCCATTGATAAGTTGAGGCTCATTCAAGAATCATTGCGTGTGTAGGAATCATGACAACTCGTCGTAACATAATATCTATTATCTGTTAATGTCGGTGGATAGTGTTCACTCCTGTTGTGAGAGAAGGCTTGACCTCAGCAGTGAAACAGTTATGAGTTGTTGGCTCAATTTCAGTTTCTGATAGTAGCGTATCTAAGTTTTTACATGTATGTATTTATTGAAAATATATTAGCGCAAAGCTATGACTGACCGCATGAGTGGCAGGCCGTCGAGCACGTGGTGCACGGTGGGCGGCGAGGAGAGCTCGAGCCCGCGCGCCAGTAGCAGCGCGTCGCTCTCCTCGCCCGGGTCCGGCTCCCCCCCGCCGCCTGACACACCCGCCGCCGACAGCTGCAGCTCCATTATCGTTGCTGTACAAATATTACCACTTTCATCAATATGCATATTCAATCTTATAGTTAAAAAATTGAAACACACATAGAATATGTAGATTATAAGGAAAGAGATTTACACACCCTTCAATATCAATGTATAAATAGCTTACCAAAAGTCAGCCCAAATTAAAATTTTCCAAACAACTTAACGTACAACGTCAAAATCTTTAGAGAATATCAGCATACTCAAACGCCAAAATGGACAGTTAATAATTGAGATAGTTTGAAATATCACTCTACTAGTTCTATTAAAACAGCTTCACGAGTCTCCGGAACAAAACAACGGAAGTACAAAGAACAATCCGCTTACATTCAGGTGGAATGATTCAGATTGTTCAGCACACAATAGGATATGTACACCTGCTAGTTAGCACGCCGGTCACGATCGCACCGGGACACCCGTGATTCAGATACAAAACAACGATATAACCTAACTATTCTATAACTTCCCACCTTCTTCACAATCGATCGAGTGTTAATGTATAATTTGTAAAAGAAGAGCACTTTTTTCAGACTTTCAAATGCCACTGGTCGCTGGTATGTGCTATACCTCTACATCTACATATTTTTATGTTACAAAATGCCTAACATTGGAAACCTAGTATTTCGCAAAAAGATTAAGAAAGAATCCTAAATAGCTTACCGTTTACATATTCCTCCTACCAGCTCCCTAACAATCTGCATTGGAGCTGCGAGGTAGTATAAGCTCCTCAGTTATGAGGAGATATCGTAATCATTAATGGCTTGAGGTAGCCACTATCAGGAAATATAAATACAAAGGTGTAAAGCTTACAAAACTGCAGCGGCGGTATCTCGAGATCGGGCGCGAGCAGACGAGACGCGCACGCAGCGCCTGCGTACACCAGCTCCATCTCGAGCGCGGTCAGCCCCTGCTTCTGTGACGTGAACGGCGCGTCCTCGTACCCCACGCACAGGCAGCGGAACCCGAACCGGTTCTCCTCGCTGTCGACAATTGTTTGGAATTATTACAACATGTCATAACTGTTCGTGAAAATGTGATGACAATGTGTCGCATTTTTCCTTTAAAGTTATCCCAATTCGTCCTTAAAAATTATCCCATTTTCATCATCTATATAGATAATTTTTCCGTAGTACCTTGATGTCATTTATTTAAAACTGTGAAGCGAGTGAAATCAAAGTTTTATGCATTGTCAGAATGACTTAAGTCTAAATAAATACGAGTAATTATGATTCACAGCTGTAATAGCAGCAGAAATATGTTCGTAACATATTGTTTTATGTTCATTCCTATGTTTGCAATTCTGTAGCAACGACTTACTTGTTTGGTTTATTGTATTCATTCAGATAGTCTGAAGCGGTCTCTAGCGAGAATATGACCTCGTTGCCGGGTACCAGCAGCGCTTGCTTCGGCCACGCGTTGTGCCTAGAACAAAGAAACGCATGCATAATTTAATATTACTTCTCGGCAACAAACAGAATGTCGTTACACGTGCTTTGTTAAGATGCGAATGTTTAATCGAAGTATAAACTAATAGCTTATAACAAATGTGTATAAGCGTAAAAAGAGCGCTATACTGCTATACTATACTGAGAGTAAACCATTGGTGTCTTGTACTACTAAAACCTACTAAAACCAGAAAAATACTCCGAGTACTCAATAGTTGTATCATACAGCGAGAAATGTTGTAAATATATTTGTTATACTTACACGTTAGATAATTTAGGTGTGACACTGACATAAGTGCAGTTATAGTGTGTGCACGGCGCATCCGAGTTGGCATCTTCCAGTTCCTCAGCTTCCCCTGTCTCTGATGTCAACTGGATCAGCCGCTGTATTAACGAAAAAAACATTAATCCAAACCCTGCCGTCACCAACCTTATTTAAAGCACGACACTGCATAAGCCGGGCTTGATTTGTGTTCATAGACAATTTGTGTGCATGCAGGAGGAGATTTCTTAAAAACATACTAGTTCGCAAAAGCGACAGCAATTGAACATATAAGGATTTTCTTTAAACACATAATATGTCCTCCTTCAGTCGTACTTTGTAAAATAGGTAAAATACCAGCACACTTCTGTAAAAGATAATAACTCTATTTGTAACAAACTACAACCTTTTATGACAAACTACAACCTTAACTTCTAATGTGGAAGCATGAATGAAGGTGAACGAAGTCAGTCAACATTGAAGAGGAGGTACAGTTATCTACGTAACAAGTAACAATAGATAGACACAGAGTAACATGTTTCTGTAAGTTACCTGAATTACCGAGCTCGTCCAGCTTGAAATCAAAACAGTGTAATGAATGAATGCTGAATGAATGATTTCTACCTTGTATACCTTTCGGAAGGGTGGGTCTGCGATGCGAATCTCATTGGTGCAATGACATTTGTGCTTCGGAGCTCCGGCCACTGCATATATTGTGAGGCTGTCTTCCGGCTGCGCTGTGAGGCTGCGCGGGTCCATCTCTAGGACTATCCATGACACTTGCGGCGGAAACAATACCCTGGGGCAATACATATGTCCATATTTAATTTTAATGTGTCGTAACCAATAATTCGACAATTTTACTAGACTATTCCATATATCTTTTAAAACTGCAAGTTAATTTGTCACACTTATATCATAATCGCGATCGTAAATATATCCGTTTGTTAGCTATCGGCCTAATTCACTGAGCTGACTTCCATGGCTTTTTTTTATCTATCCACTGGAGTTTTCAACCCATCAAAAAAATAAAAATAAATCGTCATGCAAAATGATTGATATTTTTCGAAGTATCAGGTCTCCATATCTGTTGCTGATCATCTACGATGAGACTGCTCGTCTAGCAGTTTCAGACAATAAAAAACATACCGCATATTTGAAACGATAGCCTGCTTGTAAGGATGTTCACTCTCGACCCAGGTGTAGAAGTGTGAGGTGGTATTGGTGGTAGGCTCGTCTGTCGGCGGCACCAGCAGGTTCATAGCCGCCACGTGCGGCAGCAACTGATGAATCATCTCTAGGATCTGAACCGAGCTCTGTAAATTAACACAGTCATATTTTAAATTATTTAAAACGTGTAATTAATTTTTCATACTATCTATTATGGCTATTTTCTAGGTTTCTTCCCTAAGTTGTCGATTACTACTAACATTATGAGCTACTTATTCGATTTGAGCAATTACCTTATCACCTTTATTGGCATAGAAAGCAAAGACTTTTAGGTATGACTATCAGACCTTCTGAATATCCTATTATAGCACTGAAGACAGTTGTCTCGCTAATGTTAAAAATCGCAACAGTGTGGTGTTTTAAGTTTTAGTAATAATAACATTATTTAAAGTTGTAAGTAAAAGTTTATTTTTCCGTATAAGGACGTAATTCTTGTGAGTTACTCTAAACACTTAGTTACTGTTTTCCGTATTCTATATCATATTCAATACGTCACCATGGGATCATCGAGCTCGTCGAGATTGGCGAGCGCGTACGGCAGCAGGGTGTTAACGACCGGCGAGTGGTGCAGCACGGCGGCGTTTCTCCGCAGGTCCTCCGCAGTAAGCTCCGCGCGCAGCGTACCGAACAGCTCCGCGCCGCGCCCTGCCACGTCACTGGCCACTCGCAGTGCGATCCCGCGGTAGATCGAGTACAGCCGGTCACCGCTCTCGCTGCCTGTCAGCGATTTGGACGACCTACGCGAATTTAAATATATTAAATGGCCCGTAGCGTGTCAGTCTATAATAATAACCCAAATACCTATTTAAAAAACTATTGTGACTTGTCAATTAGGCCCATTTTGAAGCCACAACATTGACACATTCTTAACGTAGCGACTTCGATCAATCTCATCTATCGATCGAGCTAAGCAACGACGAGTACACCTGGTAGGATAAGTGGACCGACAGTGACAAAAAATGTTGAACGCTTGTACATAAAGAAGCACGTTAAATTAACGGTTATAACAACAGTTGTTTCGGAGGCCTTCATTAAACATAAAATCTTCGACATTTAGTATGGCCACTGACCTCTCTACAAAATCGCATATAAAGCTTGTTGGAATACACTCCAGGTGTCCTCCATTCTAATCAAATATCAACAATTATTGAACCATTCAAACCCTTGATATATGAGACACGGTATCTGTCCGCGGGCCAGCGAAGTGCCATTGAAGCTGAGCGAGCAGGAGCTGAAGTTGAAGGTGGTTCCGTCCGGGCCGTTCACCAGCGGGAGACCGCAGTCGCCGCTGGCCGTGCGCGCGCCTTGGTTGCACAGACGAAGAGCGTAACGCAGTTCTTCCTACAGGTCGTCATTATAAAAAGCCTTTACTTAGTATTAAAATAGAAAGCTATTTTTTGAGAACTACTACGATTCGGTGTATACTTTTACTATAAAGTTTACAACGAGATTCGTTTAATCGAATATTACATCATTAACGCGTCTTGAACCGTATAAGATTGAAGAACCATATAATTTTATTTCTCAAGTAACTGTACCCTGCGCGCATTACCACCCATCAACCTTACGATCTATGTTACGTATAATAATTTTAATCTTGACGTCGTCATCATCTACCATATCGGTGGTCATTAATACAAATAAACAAATTGGTTTTTATATAAATTTATAGACAAACTAATGGTTCCCACTTACTTTTAATGGGATGGGACGCTCGAATTTGACCTGCACCATATCATGCTGAAGATCTACGCCGGTGAAGGTACCGTGCACGGTCTCCACGCTCACCCAGCAGTGAGACGGGTTTGACTCATCAGCTGGTACCTTCAGCTATATGAAAAAAAAATTAAAATTAACGGAATACAGTGGTTATGAACTATGCCATGCTATTATTAGATCATATAGTACTAAATAAGTTTTACGTTAATGTAAATGACAGAAAATCAGTATTCATTTTATATTTCATCTTAATCATGTGTAAAATATGTTATATAATATTTAATCCCCTTGATGTGGCCTTTTTGTCTCACAACCAGACTTCCTGAACTCAACAGCCGGAGAAAGTCGAGTAATGATAAACAGAAGAGCGAATAGGCATTTACTAAGTAAGTGGCCCACACCGCATCATTGTCACTTACCATCGGATGGGATTGTTGACAAGCATTAACATATACAAAGCTTTAAGTACGTAAACAATGGTGTTACAAAACACACTTTAGTTGATATGAAGAGCTCAGGACAACTTACTAGCTTACTAGTAAACACGACGTGTTTACTAATAGCAAATCTAGGACTACACACACTTGCCAAGTTTTATGCAGATATAATAATTAGATATGGGTGTAATTAGGCTTCTTACATTCCATTACATACAGGTCAGGCTAATATAAAGCGTGTAAAAACAAAATGCACAACCAATATAGTAAACTTCTTACTCGTACGTCATGTAATAGTTCCAGTGTATAATCGTAGGTTCCGGTCCCGCCGTAGATGCAAGCCCCAACGAGCGCGATACCGGACCGATCGATAGAGAAGCAAATGGCGTCGGGTGTTCCGTTACCGGTGTTCCATACGCGACTTTGGTTTACGCGCATGAATCGCGACGGCGTGATCAAATATCGCACCGTGTTCGAACCCATGTCCTCCTGGTAGTAAAGTAATAGTAAACAAAATCATAAATAATTTTCTTCTATACGAAAAAAGTAGCTTATCAAAGAAGAATGAACTTGATTTAAATTGAGCCCCAAAATATATGGCGTCTCTTTTACGCACAAAATGTCATCATCACGTGATATTATAATTTCGTGTGACTTGAAAGCTAACAGAAAAGGGATTTATCCGCAAGGTAATTTGAGAAGTGAAGAGGAAGAATTTAAAAAAATTGCATAGAACTCAAGAATGACTGCAGTAAGGTCGATTGTCGATTATACATCGAAACATTTAAGTTGAGATCGACAAACAACTTACATTTGATGCGTTGTAGGTGAGGTCGCCAACAAGTCGGGCGATGAACTTGCAGCAGTAGTCAGCTAGACGGTCGCGCTGCTTGATCTCGCCATGGTCGTGGGGCTGGCCGCACTGACGAGTCATCATCTGCTGTTTCACTGGGGCGAGCACCACGTCCAGCAGTCGGCCCACCACGTCCATCAGGTGCCATTCCTCGTGGCTCAACCTCTCCTCGGGGATCACGCCCTGAGCCTGCAATTAGAGTTATGCAATAAATGATTAATTATCTTCAAAATTAGCTTAGAATATGACCTAAATTAAAAACTACAGTATAAATATTTTGCTGAAATTTTTAAAGAATGTAACTGAATCTATTAACGTCACACAATATACATTTCAATGTATAAATGAAACACTGTATGACAACAGATATAGTAGTATTACCAGTAATTACCTTATTATTATCTCTGTTGGAGCGAGGCGGAATAGGCGGTGGTTTCTGGCTATGTGAAGATCGCGGAACTGTAGCTGACTTCGACGGCATGTCCTTTGCAACCTAAGCCAAAACAATGGGACATTAAAATACAGTGTATTTTTAAAGTGTAATAAGATTTGGCTAGTAATAAATAAAGATGTAAGTATCAATACTACTGACTCGGCTCTCCGGTCTCGGGCGGTCGTTCGGCAAGCAGCTCTGTGTGACTGGCACGATGTACTGCAGCACCTCGCAGAGACTACGCGAGTCGCACATGGCCGCGCACGTGGAAGTCAACGCTCTGATCTGAGACGCGGGTACCACTCCGTCCTAAAATTATATACAAGATTATGTGACAAATTCACAGAATAGGTTCTAAAAGTATTATAGACTCAATGCCAAAAAATGCCATATACCTTAACGTGATAGAGCAGGGAACAAAGATAATTCCACTTCAATGCTGGATTCGGAAAGAATGCATGAAAGCATGAAACCACTGTCTCATGAGCCTCGTTAAGGATCGAGTTGGTCATCTCCAAAGCGAACTGAACATAACAAATCCTGTGACTCTTGGTTCTCCCTGGCTTGCGAGGCAACATTGAGCAGGTGGGCGTAGGGTCCGCCATTATACCTTGAATGAAGTTCCTGGCCTCACCAATGATATCCAGGTACGGCATGTACTCATGAGAATTGCGCCTGCGGTTATTTTTCGGATATATCTCATTTGTATACGACTTTACGAGCCGAATGCAAGCTCGGATGACGTACACCAACCTCTTCTGATGCTTCATGGTAGTCAGCTTCTGGTAATTTATCGGAACTTGCCCGTTTGTGTCCAGTACGATTTCTTTAAATATATTCCAGCTCCATTGCAGTAGGCGAATCAAAGATCTGAAGCAGTGTACTGTGACTTTCCGGGATAAATTTTTGGAAAGGATGATGACCGGTTCACCAAAATCCATATTCCTGATGGGTATCGACTGGTCAGAGCTGATGACATTGTACAGTAAACAGGGAATTTGTCCGGCGTTAACGTCGGTCCCGTTATTGGATTTTTTGGATGTTTTGAAATGGAAACCCACTTCATCGTTTATCACTATGGCCTGTCCGGAAGAACCGCAATCTGAGGATGGCCCATTGATGCAAGCCCAGGCCACGTACCAGCGACTAGCCTGTTAAATAAATGTTATTGATAAAAGAGATAGTCAACCTACTATAGGGAGCAAATGGACCATACAATAAAATTCAGAACATAAAGGTAAAAAATATTGCATTACTAAGTTTAAAAGGACCATTGAGAAGTTTATTTCAATAGTATATATTTTTTTAAATACTTACAGCTAGTGGAATAGGATTTTCAAACAGTATTGGAAATCTGTCACGTGGTGGGCACTCGTAAGTTATTTCGTCGGATTCTGCCAGCAGATCTCCATCACCTTCCTGCTCGCCGCCTTCGGGTCCAATATCGAAAAGTTTAATTCTAGCCGCATAATCGCCACGGCCGCCGAACAAACCAAAACCCCCTAAAATAATAATATTAAACATTATCCAACAAAAATACTAAATAACTAGTAATATGCTCGAGCGTAAAATACATAGTGTATTTACACACCAAGTAATATATCACTGTCACACATGAAACGAATAGCTTCTACGGAATGGCCCGAGTATCCCCACCCTCCTCCGTGGCTTTCAAATCGATTGACAGTAAGATAATCTTCCATTGCGGGAATTATTGGCGACGATGAATTTTCTCGTTTACATTCAACTGTCGTTAATCTGAAAATTATGACAAAAAGTTAGATATGAACAAGTGGATAAATTAAAAAAGAGAGATCTTATTTCAGTTGCCTGTTGACTTACTTCGTATCATGCGCATATGTAAGTGAGTCCAAGCACCCTAAAAGATGTAACGCCGCATGCATTCTAGTAACAGAACAGCCGTGTGCAGAGGGAATGGCGAGCTCTTGGTTCAGTATGGACATGTTCGACAGAGCCATATTTTCCGCGTGTTTCTGGTCACTGTTACAAACAAACTCAAAGTTCTCCAAATTTTTAAAATCCTCTAATCTTCTCATAGTTCCATAATTCGGGTATTCAAAATCCGCATCGGGGGCGTACGAATCAGGATCATTGAAGCAACATCTCTGCAATTTGTGAGAATCAAATGCAAGAATATTGTAGCATTTCATTAGACGCATCCCCGGCTGATAGCACCATAGCACATCGTACAGGGGATCTAGACATGCCAATGTGTTTACGAAGTCCACTTGTTCAGGGCCGGTCCAGGAATTGCAAGAGCCGTCGAGCTTGTTTATGGTTATACATTTGAAGGTATGCTCCGGTCGGTTCGGCAGAATAACTGTGAAGAAAAAAACCAGATTATATATGTATAATCCGAGACGCATATCGCAAATGCTGTTATGGTAAACTTACTGATTGTATTACTGTTAGCGGTGATGGTGGCACTAAATATGGTATCGGTCTTGATTAATGTCTGTGACACTTGGACGAAAGTCTGGTCTCCGGAAGCAGAAACCCACACGGCCTTGTTAGCATAGCGGGGTCCAATGCGCGGGACGCGGCCAGGGGTTGCAAACCAAATCGGACCACGATCGGTTCGAGGTTCGTCCATGCGTGGGCGCCCAAGAGCGCCTTTCTGTGAGGTAGAAGTCATACTTATATAAATGCATCGACACATGAAGTTCATGCAATAATATCTGAGAGTAGGACAGACAAGACAAAGTTTTTTAAATTTAAAAGAGCGTGTTATACATTAAAGCATTGGATGGCAGAACTTTTACACTCCATGTAGATAATTTACATTAAAATTATAATATATGTAACAATAAAACCAAATAAATTTAAGCTATTAATTTAATAATTATTCTGTATTAAAAATGCATGATATTTAACCACAATCTTTAGGATTATGACAATATGATAGAATAGATAAACAGAATATAAGTGCATCACCTGAAACGCGCCGAAGGTGTAGACCTCACCGTCGCGCGTGAGGACCGCGGTGTGGTTGCTGCCGGCCGTGACCGAGATGACCCGCGGCACGCGCACGCGCACCAGTCGGTGGTGCACGGACACGTCGCCGGCGCCGAGGGCGCCGTACTGGTTCGATCCGAACGTCAGCACTTCGCCTTTGTTTACATCAAGAAAAAGATAACAATATAAATTGAGTACAATAGACGAATACGGGTATTCATATGTAAAAATAGTAATATTATATCAAAGTAATATAACATCTTATTCGTGATATGATGTGATCAAGTTTACTTTGCATAGTGTGTTCCATTCTTACCTCCCTCCACTAGTAAGACGGTGTGGTGCAGACCGCAAGCGACGGCGACTATGCGGTGTCCGCCGGGAATCGCGATGCGCGCGGGCGGCAAGCAGCTCAGTTTGATACTAGAGTCCTTGTCCGAGTCCGAGCCGGAAGATTGGCCTTCGTATTGACAACCTGCGCCTTCTGCAGTATATAGGGTACCATCAACACATTTTCTTAAAATCACATATTTATAAAGCCAATTATACTACACTAATTTTTTTTAACAGTTTTTAAAAGTTTACAATGTCAATCGATTTTGCAATAGTGTGATAAAAAATTTATGGCTCCAACTAACTCAAATTTTGAGTCTGTTTCGTTTATATTGACTTACGTTTAGTTTTGTTCTCAAACAAAAACGTTAGACGTCTCATATGGCACGACTCTAAATGTTTATTCTAAGTGTCGCTAAAGAAGTTTCATTAAAAAAATCTAAATAATTTGTATAGTGTACCGGCATCGTTACTGTTATCCGCCGATTCATCATCTGAGTCTGCCCGCTCGGGCGGCGGCGGCGCGTACAACTCCGCGCAGCGACGGCACACCCCGCAGACGGTGCAGCCCGTGTCGCCCTCGCCGCACCCGCACCTCCTGCATACAAACCATTATAATAATGTAGGTAGAGACACATCCAACAGTAGAAACAGAATCCCGGCACTATCCTTTAAAGCTTTAATAGAACTACAGTATCAAAATCGTAAGCAAGCTAAATAATTATGAGATTTTATCCAACTTTGTACTTTCAACCTTAGCAAACGCAACATCTATTGGTATATGGATTGGAGAAAATAGTACAGTAATGATGCTGCGTTACAAATTGCATGGTTACCCTTTTAATTTAATATTTTAACTGTTTGGTGTGCCACGGAAAGCTCTGTGCAAAAAGAGGGCATCTACTCTCATAGAAACTAATAAGTCATAATAATTTCTATACAGTACACGTAATCTATATATTTAATTAAATTTCTACATACTCTCCAGGTATCCTGTCAGGTTCACGAGCGCAATCGCAAGCGCTAAAGTAGCCGGTGCACTCCTTACAAATGGTACACACGCGGCAAAAGTCCATAAGCCACGTGTGCACCACGCACAGCTCTATGTCATCGCGGTGCATCCGCGGTCGCTTGCTCGGAGGATATGGACCTGTAAACAATATTTCACATTTACAAATGCTACTACTTGAATGAAAATATTAATCAACACTTGGTTTAGTGAAGGAAACCCGTACTCCTGAAAGTTACTCAAAAATTTTTAAAAGTGTCTTAAGTCTATAAATCCACACTCGGCCAAAGTGGGGAAATACAGCCTGATCCCTCACAGGTGGGATGAAAGAGAGCCCAATAATGGGACAGTTATGAGTTGTAATGATGATAATGACTACTGGAAAGGTAGTTTTTAACTCGCTAACAATATAAGATCGACCTGTAAGTATATCATAAAATATAAAATCAAAATTTCAACCATTTCTAAAATCTAAAATGTGTGTGTCGATTACATAGCAATACAATATTATGAAATAGCTTAGCTGCATAGTGTTGCTTAATAGAAATGAGACACTCAACTCTGAAATGCTTAGTAAAGTATAGTATACATATGTATGTGTTTTTATATTTAACTTACGTTCTTTGGTGTACCCAAACTCTCGTCCACACTGGCCTTTATTATTAATACCAAATGTGTATACTTGGCCGAAGTTCGTCAATGCAACAGCATGAGCTTTGCCGAGGGCAATCTGAAATAAACAAAGGGACATACATAACTTATATTTTATTCATAACCTGAAATTCCTATCAATACGAGGGAGATATTAAAAAAAACTATTATCAGGGATATTAAAATATTATGGATTCCGTAACAATATGAGATAGGATTAAAATTGTACTTACTTGTATAACCCGCTCATGTCGAAGGCCGGTAACTAGACCGTTAGTGTCGCAATGTTGCGTGTCTTTCCCGAACATCAGGAGGAGGCCTTGTCGAGTCACCAGTGCCGTAGACCCGTAGTTGCAAGCAGCGTATACTATGTAGTGTCCGTCCGCCTGTAAACATTTTTAATTTTATGATGGAGTATGAACTTTTAATCAACCAAGAGTGGGTTGATAGTCATTAAGTATAGATGGGTTAGATATTAAAAATATACCTTCAATATCTTCCGTGGCCTTGTTGGTTTCGGCGAACGCCTATGTTTGTTAGTGTCGCCATCTTCTCCCCTACGAGCAACGCCCGTGAACAACGCTGTTCCGTTGTCGAGCACAAGGATAGCGTGAACTCCTTCGTGGCCAACTGCCACCTACAAAAAATATAGGTGCAATGTAAACGCATTTTGCACACTTCTATTTAACACCTTATAAATAGATAACTTTTTTTACATATTATAAGTTAATGCTTAATACAATCCCACCTAATAATAACTGGTGATGTGTCGGAGCTGGTAAAGTGAACAAACTAAAAAGAAGCCCGCTCACTGTTATCTTAAAGACATCTACATTATACTTGAGTGGAAATATACATAAAATATAATGATAACTAAAATATAATAGGTACAACGAAAGTACAAGTGGAAGTCAAAATAGCTTCTAAATTTCTAGGAATAATAAATATGAACCGGGGTTGCAATGCCTGGAAAATATATTATTAATTATCTTTAATGCACACCTGGATGACTTTGCACTTTTTAGGATTGCTAGGATCATGTCTATTAAATAAGGTTTCTTTCATCAATGTCCATCGGCCTGTGTGAGAAGCCGTCACTTTATATCCAAGACTGGTGCCCTTTCCAGTATAGTAAACCTAAAACAACAAACACAATATATATGTATATATAAAGTCATGACAAATTGCAATATGATGTAACGAAAAATTATTTTTGCTAAAAAAAACCATTTCAAATTATTTTATAAACAATATATTTACTCAATTCATTAAGTGGTCAATATAGACCACAGGTAAACAAGCATAACCGTGCTTGTAATTTTAAATATAAATTTAAGTTAATATAATATATAATAAGATAGATACATATAAAACTTCCTTAATGTTACCAATACTTACTTTGCCTGATCCTGTTGTCAATAGACCAAAATCTTGACCCGCCGAAATACCCAAAAGTGGATCATCATCAGTGTCATCTAATTGCATAGCCATTGGAGCATCTAAGTCCATCGCTCTCCGTGACAATCCATCTTCGAAAGGTGCTTTCCCCAATGCTAAAGTACGTCTTCTTAAGAGATGGACATTTAATTCTTTCCGTGAAGTCACTGTATGTATACTACTGTCCGGTCGATCACTAGGTGTGTCAACTTCATACATTTTTATAGTCAGGATATCCTATTGAAAAATAATTATTTACATTATAGTTACCAGTCTGGAATATGTTTCTCCTAATCAATAATAGAAACAATATTATTCTTACAATGTTTGTTAGTAGAACCAATCCGAGCCGTTTGCCATCTGTGAATACTGCTGATTTTTGATCAGCAGATTGACCCCCTGGATCCAATCGTATCATAGTTCTTACTTCTAAGGTCTCCTTGTCTACTTCATAAACTTCCGGTTTCTTTCTTCCAATTCGAACATACAATTTATTCTGGAATCATAAAGAAAATAATCAATTACAAGTTAAATGAATACAGGGTTGTTATTATAAATATTTATTTGTTTAACAGTTTCATTAACTTCTATTTACCTTACAGAAACCCAACCATCCATGGCGATCACTAGCAAAGAAGTCGGGTTTATATAAGTAGACATGCTGTTTAATAGAACTCCCATATCCCGATCCAATCTTCAGGAGTCCTCTAGATGTATACACATAGAGAAAACAGCCGTCGGAAACAAGGGAGCGTACAACGAGATCAGTAGATCCAGCTGTCACTTGAGGAGGTAAATCCACGGGGAAACTTGTTGCCAATGACTGATGAGGAACACCATAGTGTAGCCATTGGTTGCGGGAAGGGGGGCCGAGTATTATTGATTGTACACTGCGTTGAAGTGTTGTTAAATTATATGGAATCTGAAATTAATTTAATCCCTTAAAATCCGCAAACTAATATTTTATATCAAATAAGTCAGTTAAGTAATATTTAAACAACAAAACTAGCAAAATTCACACACAACAGACAGTATAATTTACCTTAACATTTTGTTCTGAAAGAGCTGGAACAGCCATAATTAGGGATGCTACTGAGGTAAGAATAAGCTCGGCCTCTCCTCGTGCCACAGACAAAGCCATCAGACAAGAGCTGCTAATGGCTGTTAGGGTGGATGGCAATTCCATTCTTCCACTAGGACCATTGCCACTTGCAATATCAATTAGCATAGATTGTAGACTTGTAATTATCTATAAAAAAATGTTAGTCCATTGAATAATTCTTAAGTTAAAATACAATTTTAAAAATAATTACTATATTATAACAATGATATATTATACCATATATAAAATTGTAAATATAGCAGTACATTACATACACATTAATATACAGTAACAGTAAGTTTAGTACTAATTTCATGCCACGGCAAACATGCAGGGTATGTTTGAATTTAGACCCACGTAGCTGACATAGTATTGGAGCTATATAGTGGCGTATGCTCTAGGCCTTCTCAATATGACGAGAGACTCATGCTCAGTAATATGTAATCAATGGGTTCAAATGAGCCAGCTTATGTGTTTCCCCAGACTATTTATTTATTTAATTTCACATAGGAAAACTTATAGCTAGATTATATTATTATGCTAAGTCATACTTAATACAGAAGGCTAATTACAAGTTTTCACAGATGTTTTAGAAAAAAGTACAAATTTAGGAAGTTTAAGTAGAAAAACAAGACTATAATCAATTGCAGTGCGAAATGACGTTCAGTTCCATTGAGTAGTTTTTGTGTGAAAAAGCAAGTAATATTAATTTATTATCACCAACTTTCACATTTATAATATTGATAAGATAACACATTCTACAAGCAGATTTAAAGAACAAGTTAATAAATAAACCTATGTAGTTATATAATCATGACCATGTCTAATTAATTAATATGGTAATATGAATTGTGTACCTCTGGTGGTTCCTGTGCCAGTTCCTCTGGCGGGTGACCTTGTAAAACATCTAGTAGAGCTCTAAGGGCGTGTTCACAAAAGTGTGAATCAGTAAACCTAGCTTGAGATATGAGTGTGAAAACAGCACGCAAACCAATTCCTGTGATCTGAAAATTAATATGGTTTTATTTAATTTTTTCAGCAGCAGTCTTATGACTACTATTAATACTTTCTTTTACATATTATAATTTATTGCTTGACTATGATCCCACCTGGTGGAGAGTGTATTAACTAAGAAGAAGCCTATTCACTCTTGTCTTGTCTCACCTACATTATACTCGAGTGGAAATACAGGTGCGGGCAATTTATTCCAATAGTTTACAGTACAACATACAAAAGACAAGGTGAAGTGTGCCGTTCATACTGGAGGGATGTACACAGTAAAACGATGGATACATGGAGTGCATGGTCTAAAATAACAAAGCAAAGATCATACCTTGGGTACTTTATGAATTGATGGTTGAGGAGAGAAGTCATCATTATCGCTATCATCAGAATAATCATTTGCAAAACCATTGACATGTCTCCAGCGATTGAGAATAGATTTGCGTACAGTGGCATAAACTGCAAACTGAGATGGATTGGCTAGAAGTTTTGGAGCATAGCAGACAGCTAGGACATTGATAGACTTAAGTCTCCGTAGTTTCTCTTTTCTACCCAATTTTCTAGGGGGTCTTTTGTCCGATTTTCTGAAAACAAATTAGTACTTAATAATATGGTTGTCAATTGACACATTTCTTTATAAAAAATCCTATCGATATTTGGATCTTCAGAATCTATTAAGGCAAATTTAGACCACTGACCTTAAACTGCTCCAACACAGGGCACGAAAATACTTTCGATAGTTTTCTGGATCCATGCATTTTAAATCGGGCATCAGGGGTTTCATAGCCATTTTGATATTATGTTAGTCCTGTAAAGCCAGCATTGGTATTCGAATATAAAATGCAAAATAAAAATAATATAATCGCACTCAGAGCATAATATATGCAGCGCTGCGCGAGGTCGCATTAGCAAAATCATAAAATAGAAATTGAATATTGCTATATTAAAGTTAAAGATTATTTACTATAAAATTATTAATGGACTTATATTTTATTCAGATTACTTTACTTTAATATTTTATTTTCATATAATTAAATTGAATGAATTCTTAAGATCTTAGTTTCCAAAAGTTAAACGCATCAGCAGCAAATATAGAATAAAATATATAATTCTTAAGACATATTTTTATTAACTCTTGCTTTCATGAACGTCATATTGTTCAGAGTGCTAAGTAAAATAATAATTAAATAGATTTCTTTGCTAGTGTTTGAGAAAAACTGTTGGAAAAACATTACACTGCATAAATACCTGTAGCGGCAACAGCATTATGATTAGTTTTCACTAAATTTTGTCTAATAAGAATGCCTTCAAATCCGTATAGCCACCTTAGAACAGAATAGTGTCAGAATCCTGAAAATCAATAATCAAGCTATCGAGCAACAGCAGGCACCAGTGGAAAACTTTGTATTCCGTTTGCGGAAAACTTTAACGTATTGTAAAACGTAACAAAAACGTAAAACGGAACGTAATTTGTCGTTGTCAATAGTGATGTACCTGGTTGTCTATGAATGATGTATTATCATAGACATAAAGTTATTTGACTGGAGCAGATTTCATATATTTAATAATAATGCAGTACAAATATAATAATATATCATCATATCACCCATATGACACATACATAGGGGTATTGTACACTAGACCTAGGACCTGAATATTTATTATTAGAGCAGATGGATTGCCTTGGCCCAGGTATGTTTTGCCATAACTCGGCTCCTTGCCTCAGGGCCAGCGTCTTAAGGATTGCCTTTGAGGTAGCTTTGGTTCTGAGTTCTGGTTATGGTTCCCACCACAGGTTCTAGTCCCACTTTGGGCACTTTTGTTCCCCTCCTGGCAAATTCATCCGCCATCTTGTTACCGCGTATATCTCTTTGTCCACGAATCCAAACTAAAGTGTCCTTGTTATTATATCCAAATTTGTTGATAACCTGGTTTGCTTCAAGTACATGATTTTATTGCACTAGGAGAGGCTGTCTGACAGTATTGTTATACAAAAACGAAAGTGACCTGGACCTGGATAAGATTTGGAAAAAAATATTCAAATATCTATTCTGTAAAGAGATCGTCTCACGCAAAAATGTTAACGGCACTGCCACATCCGTAGACATTTTTAGGATGATTGCAAAATAACTTCGTATTCAGCAGCAGACAAAATTCCTATATATGTAGAACTACGCTGTGACTATAATAGTCAAAAATATTAATTATACTAACAGTCCAAATAAATAAATTAACTATTAAGGCCCAGTATAACTCTTTACCGGTATTTATTGTTCTCGAAAATGTTTAGTGCAGTACAGTGTAGTCATTTAATGTTATGTAATTAACGACATTTATAGACGTATCATTGATATTAGCAATATCCATATCTAACACATTTCCAGTAAGGAATCAATTACTTACGGACGGTCTAGG
Organism: Asbolis capucinus; assembly: GCA_018249125.1. Taxonomy (NCBI): domain Eukaryota; kingdom Metazoa; phylum Arthropoda; class Insecta; order Lepidoptera; family Hesperiidae; genus Asbolis; species Asbolis capucinus. The sequence continues at coordinate 25,915 of DWJZ01000470.1, forward strand.
AAAACAAAAATTGAGAGAAGCAGTACGTTATTACAGAAACCGGGGCCAATAATGATAATAATGGAACTCAGGTACATCCACAATATCCTCCCCAGGACGGATAACAGAAGCCTGTAAAGGAAAAAGCCGCCTTAGTGACGTTAATAGAATATACGGAAAGTACAGCAAATCCCTTTTTCATAAATACTATGTGTAAAAGTATAAAATATAAACAAGATCACTATTAAACTATAGCTATTCGTAACTCGCTATGTGTAATTTATTGAGTTTCGCTTCCCATCAATCTGTGTGAGTAATGCAACGGAAATGTGTAAAAAGAAGCCGAGGAAGCGTGTGCTGTTTGCTTTTAAGCTCGGACAACAACATAAATCGACATTTTATGTCATACATTGGTTAAGAACCAATAATAAAACCTAATTTGTTAAAAATAATTATTCTTCGTAATGAAAAATACATTTTACATAACTTAGTGAAACTACTGTAGGTAAAGTTATTTTTTTCATTTTATCAGTGGAAATCCCGGATCTCAACTTAACTATGCAATTTTGTTAAATATCCACGGAACAACAAGAATTAAAGTGTATTTATTTGTAACGCTTATGAGTATACACTACCTATGATGTTAAATATTGCGGTATTAATTTTATTGAAAATACCACAAAATACCGATATAAGGAAATATTTTTGGTTTTGTGCTAAATTCTTTCCTATTTTGAAAAGATATAATTCACAACGCAATCTTCTTTGAATTTTCTTGACAAAAATGTTTCACCTCGTCACATGATACAAAAATACAAAATTTTGTTTATCCGTTAGACAGTAGACGCTTTTACCGGTTTTTTGAACATATCATCCCTGGCGCGCCATTGTGGTGGTTGGTTGGTTGGTGTTCCTTAGTGTGTCATTATGATCAGATTGTGTTTTTACAAGTTTACAGGGCTCAAATGAATATATTTTTGAATAATGTTTTGAAGAATTAATAACAGTGACAATAATGCGTGCCGAACCTCTTATGCCTGATTAATTGACATCTTTGAGTCACCACGGTTAGTTTAAATTGATGGCTGTCTGAGGTTATTTGTTGTGACATATACTTATATATCTGAAATAATTTGTCATCGGTGATTGTTAGAAATTAACTGGGTGCAAATGGAATCTTTACTGTAATATCAATGTTGTAGTATTTGTGTTTCTTTTACGTTAACATAGATTTGTGTTATTTCACTGCATACACCCCACGGTTCCGTACTTGGCGTTGGTCTTACGCTTTATAAAGAAATGATCTTAGGATCCATTCCACGAAATGAGTGCAACATTTATTTTTTGTTCTGTTGAATAAAGATACTAAACTTTAATTTCGGATGAAAATATAGTAGGTAAGGCATAGTATTGTCGCTTTTTGTTTATCCTATAATAAGTGAAATCTTATCCCTTTCGATTTATCATAATTATTTCAAAAGTGTTTCCTTAATTTGTGTGTCCAAATATTAAATATTTTTATTGTCTTTCATAAGTGCTGAGTGGTGAGATGGATTAAAAATGTTTCAAGAAGAAATACTATTATACTCATGTAGTGTACATTTCTTCATAGTATAATGAATTATGGGACTACTAATTCACCTAGAGAAATGAAGTCATCAGCATAATATGCTTGGAAATTTATTTCTATGTTTTCTGATCTACTTTTATAATTATACCGTTGAATACTTTGAATATGTTAATAATATAGATCATCTTTAATGTACAATGAAGAATTATCTGAATTAGTGAGAATTGAAGAATTAGTGAGATACAAAATTCTTAATATGTGATCTTTATTATTGCAATCCATTTATAGTACATCTGATTCACTAATGCCATGTATGATCAGTGTAACAATTTGGGAACTATCAATGCTGCAGTGCAGCTTGCAGGCAATGAAGTGAATGAACCAAGGTGTTTGTCTAGCTTGAACAGCTAATAGAAATATCAGCTTTCAATGATTCAAAAATTCAATATCATTAACACCATATAATGTATGGTAAAATTGGCTTTTGAACCATGGATTTATTGTTTTGCACACATCTTTAGTTCCTGTTTATTAATATGTAAATTAATTTAAATTTTTAATTTTTTATATATGCATTACCTTGACTGATTACGTAGTAAAATTATTCAGTAATACTTAACATCTTTATTTATAAGGCTTGTATATGGATAGTAACATTTTTAAAATATGTTTGTGCAGAATAACAACCTTCAGTTTTTATAACAGTGAAAGTATATCTATCACTGGACAGATATAGGATAATATGAATCCCAATTTTATTTTGAAAATGTCCAACCATTGTAATTTTTTTGCCATTTTACCACATTAAAACTACTTATAGTGGTGGTGGTTAATATAAAATGCGTAATTTCATTTTTGCACAATTTCATTGATAAATAATAGTGTTTAATGAAATAATGTAATTTACGATTAAAGAGGTTGCTAATGTCAATGTTTGTGACTTTAATAGGATTTTCCAGGCGCGTCCCTGAGGGTCAGCAATGGAGGTCGGTGCGCGGGCCCTCGACGTGCTGCCGCTCCTCCAAGAGCGAGTGGCCGCCCTCACCGGTGGCCGCGACCGCCGTGGAGGACCTATCATATGGTTTCCAGCTAACTCGCGTCGCGATCGAGTTGCTCCAGATGACTATAGGCGCCTTCTCCATTATCTGATCAGTATTCCCAGGTAGGTGCTTTGAATTTATACTAGCATATATATTAGTAATACTTGGTGGGCCAATATATGCTGGATATGCTACTTACTTACTTGACAGGCCGCTTTGTCTAGTGGTTAGTGAACCTGACAACTACACTGGAGTTTGTAGGTTCGATTCCCACCCAGGACAAACTTTTCTGTGACGAGCAGGAATGTTTGTTTTGTGTGTCTGGGTGTGTAATAGAAATATCTATATAAGTATGTATCTTTATCAGTTATCTGATCACCATTGTCCAAGGTGACGCTTAGTTAGGCGTTGGACGGCCGTGTGCGAGTAGTCTGAAGATATTTATTTATTTACTCAGCTATCAAGTGTAAACCTAAAAACTTCATTTTCTAAACAAGAAGTATAGTAATTTTTTCGCATCCACATAAAACTTGTATACAATATTTGTGCCAAAATAATATATTATAAGTTGATTTTATGTTGTTTTATGTTATTTTAACAAAATATAATGTAAGGATATAAGAAAACTGACAATCTTTACACCAGTTTGTTTGCAAGTTGTGGAGTGAGAAGATAAAGGGACTATACAGTGGGAAATGGGAATATCTATACATAAATATTTATTAAATACTAGATGACCTGGCAGACATTGTCCTACTCAATTAATTAAAATGTTTTAAACTAGCTGTGCCCACAAATCCTATGCATGGAATTTGTTACTTTGATAAGCTGCAGAATTGTTAATAAAAATTTTGGGCTGTGTATATGTTGATTGAATAATAAACATATTCTATAAACAACATATCAAATCAGATCAGTCAAATCTGAGGTAAGTATGCAGGTACATATAGGCAACCAGTCAAAACTTCTAAACATCTGCCATCTATTCTCTACTATAAACCCCCAGTAAAAGTTTCTTCATGGATGTGTACTATGAAATGACATTATAATTTGTTTACCGTCAAATCAAATACCTATTAACGGAGCATTAAAAAATTTGCTTAGAAAGAAATTGTAGCTTCATAAGCAAGAATAACTTCACTGTATTATCCTCACTATAATATGAATTTAATTTTCACTTCAGTCTGAGTAAGACATGGATGACTATGCAAACACCAAATATTAAAAAGGAACATTAAATTACACTGTATTGCATTTACTACAATATAAATTTTGATTTATACTTTAACCTCAGCAACATGTGGTGGTTATGCTATTAAATTGAAGCTAATATTAAGTGTTTGGACTTTTAACACAGTGCCATCTATTGAAAACTTACTCAATCCAGTCAACAGGTATCGACATTGTTTCGAACTGATAATAGATAATCCTGACTATCGGATAATAAACAAATAATTTGCACTAAAATATTATACCGACTATAAATTGAGATGTAGGCTCCTACCTTTCAAGTTGGATCAAACTGCACATGGTGTGCAAATTTTCATTAAAATCAGTAAAGTAGTTTAGGAGTCCATTCCGAACAAACAACATAATAAGTAATTCATATATATTATATTATATATATGAAGATGTTAGGCCTGTACCAGCTTCAAACAGATGCAGATTTAATTTTGAACAGTGTAGAGAGCCAACCAAGTATTGGAGCTGTGCAGCTATCTATTTTATAGATGTGTAAGCACCTCAAGCATTTTGGTGCCTTCTCCCTTACCATAAATATAAACTGTTAATCAAGGATTTTTAAAATAATTAAAGGTGAAACTATTTTGAAAAACATCCAGTACTTTTTGAGTTTATTTGTTATAAACGTACAAAAATTCTAATATTTCATAATGTTATAGCCAGATCACATAATTTACTTATCTGTATTTATTTTAGGTCGTAGATCCAACATGACATGTGTACAGAAACAGAATACACTGGTATAATCATATCAATGTTTGTGATTATTAAATTGAGATTAATAGACTTTTGAATATATTTCTGTTTGTACTTGAAGATGATATTGTACATCATTAACTCGGTGGTTTTTTATTATTCCGCCTGTGGTATGAATTACATATCTGATTATTATTTACAAACATTTACTTGTATTTTAATTACACGCGTATGTAATAAACAATTACGTGGTTTTTAAAATATAGTACATCATTTCTAAATAAGAGTCTACATAAACGTAGCCCTATTTTCTGTAAATTGTATCACATTGGAGTAAAAAATTTTAAAGAGAAAAGAAAATCTTGTTGTAACATCGAATTTATCGATTCACGCTGATGTCATCGGGGAATATCCTTCCGTAAGTTTCGAGACGTATCTCAATTAGAAGTCTGTCTTCAGATGAGCAATAACCTTTTTAATATATTGGATTATGACAAGAGAATTATCGCTAGACATGTTGCTAAATAGGAAAATTATGTCTTTTATGAGATAAACAATATTTGTGATTTCATATTTTAGTCCTACTACATACATTCTTACGCGTTTAGTGGATGTAGCATTTTCTTGTTTTATCAATAGTCAGTACTAAAACGTTTACAGTGGAAACTGTAACCTGAGCACGAAGGCCGTAATTAGAAGCATCCTTTCCTTTGCTGACATGATGCACAATAGATCGTCTTTCCATTCAACCGTGTTCTGTCAACATAACAATCTTTCTTAAGAAGTACATTCGTTCCTACTATTGGTTTTATTTGGTTCGAAACAGTATTACTTTCTCGTTTTATATTTTAATTAAGTCTTTTACTTAAACACTCGTAACTGCTCTCGATTTTAAATGGCAAAGCTAAATTCCGTAGATGAAATTTTTGAATATGATGATTTATTATTTGTATGCAGACACACAGACAGATTCACGCTAAATGTTAATTTTAATTTACTATATTAAGTAAGTGAAAACGACATTCAAATCAAATGAGTCTGTTTTCTGAGAAACGCACAGACGGTTTAAGATTTATTATATGTATGTATGATGATGATATGACGATGCGATGGTAATAAATATGAACATTGGTATTAAATTTTTTAAGATGAAGAGTCGTCTGTTATGTGTAAAAATTATTTACGGCCTTTATGTGAGTACATAAATAGATAATATACCTTGGTGAACAATTATTGATTCTTCCACTGTGAGGTTTGCATAACACTTCCTTCCATAAAGTTTTAAACTATGGAACGAACTAACATCTGCGATATTCCTACAGCGCTACGACATGGTAGCTTAACTTTAGGTGGCCCGTCATCTCGTCTGCCTTCTTAGATTTATGAAAATATAACAAATTGAATGATGTAAAACTAATCGTAGTATCCTAAAGTATATGAGAAAAAGATCATGAGACTCTGATTGTATTCTTAACTTTTTTCAGTAACGTTCGGTTAGCGTTTGAATAAGATTTTAAAGACGATAAGAGTGTCAAATATGTGTATTGCAGAAATATGTCTCAATGTTCGTTGTTAAGCAATATTTTGGAATGACACGTATATTTTATTTCCAGCGATGCTGTTAGAGCAGC
>DWJZ01000471.1:0-32057 GCA_018249125.1 Asbolis capucinus
ATGACCTGATACTACGTTCAGGATTGGCTCCAGACAAGGGAACTCCTCAACGGTTAACAATACAGTTATAAAATTTTGTGTAAGTATTATTTTTTATTAGGCATAAAGCTTGTATTTTGAAATATATTAATAAATTTGTTATTCATCAACTTTTAAATACATGGATGATACTGATTTACTGATAAACGGACCGTATGCTCGTTTGTCGGCTATTTACATAAAAAAATGTCGATAACGCATCCAGCTCTGTTTATTTATTTAATGAATCAATTATTATGTCAATACAAGAAAACTATGTTCATTTATCATGTTGGTCAACATTTTTATCAGTATCACAATTGCACCACAAATCCACATATTTAGGGAACAACATATAACTTCTGTATGTCCGTCGGTCCGTCTGCCACTGCAGCTGTTAAAAAGCTGTTAAAAAGAATGTGTTTCTTAAGGCTGTTACCGCCAGTATGAATGACGCACTTCGCCTTATCCTTACCGTACCGCGAAGGACTGGAATAAGTAGACCCGCGTCGGTGTTTCCGTTTGATTACAATGTAAATGTCTTCAATCCAGAGTGAATAGGCTTCTACTAAGTTAGTGCACTTTACCATCAAAGACTTCAGCGCCACTTACCATCAGGTGGGATCATAGTCAAGCGCTAACTTATTCATGGTAAAAATAAATATTTTTCTTTCTTTCTATAGACATCAGTGCTCTATCTCCTACGATTTCAGAGTCAATAAAGAACAGAGTCCATAGAGAAGCATTTGATTGCGTTGATCATGATATTCTAATAAGCACATTTAGGTATTATGATATCTCAAATCAAACCTTCTTAAATTTTACTTCTCTAAACGTAAGTTGACCATACATTGATTTTAGATTCTATAGGTATATTTGGTCTAGTGGTTAGTGAACCTGACTGCTGCAACCGAAGGTCGTGGGTTCGATTCCCACCCAGTTCAAACTTTTCTGTGATGAGCAAGAATGTTTGTTGTGTGTTTCTGGGTCTAAAAATATGTATATAAGTATGTTTTTAAAAATATATACGTGTATTTATCAATTGTCTGATTACCATAGTACAAGCTAACGCTTAATTTGGGGTCAGATGGCCGTATATGAGTTGTCCAAAGACATTTATTTTATTTATTTATGTATATACTATATACATATATACACACACACACATATACATATCTCCTTGATGTCTTGATGCGTCACAACGCACCGGGCACGGCTATACAGCTGTAAAACTGAAATTTGAAGATCTGGGTCTACTAGATCATATGAAAATTGTATTTTTCTAAGCTTTCTTACATGATAGCATTTACACCACAAATCCACATATATAGGGAACAACATATAACTTCTGTATGTCCTTCGGTCCATCTGCCACTGTATATACATATATCGAATCAATTCCTACATTTATAACTTGCAGTGTATGTTTGTATGTTAGTATATTAGGCTGTTCTCTTCTGTCTGTTGGTTTGTTACGGGTCAAATCTTGCAAGCTTAATTAGACCCACTTCCTCTTACACTACGGAGCTGATATTTGGCGTACAGTTTTCGTCCTGATGACAATGCATTTTATGATAACCATGTCGTTATACGTTCAGGATTGACTCCAGACAAGGGAACTCCTCAATGGTTAACAATACAGTTATGAAATTTTATATTTCTATTAGGGCTCTATGATTAAAGCTTATGTTTTGAAATATGTCTGAAAGCCTTGTTTATATTTATATGTTTGAGTTGTCATGTTTATGAAAACTATTTTTTTACTAAAAAACTCAATTTGCGTATAACTACATACATCTACATATATAGATTTAAGTAAACATATAAACAAGCTTTTTTTCTACTAAATATATTCAAAATTGATTTTTAAAGAAAGTATAATGTGTGAATATTTTAACTACAATAACGACCTTATAATTAAATATTTGTGTCCACTATTTACTTAGATCCGTTAATTATTTATCAACTTGAATGAACTTTATTATCATTTATTAGACGAATGCATGGAGAACTAGCTGTCCTAGTACAGTGTACTACAAATTTATTTGAAACTAGTATTTTCCCGCGACTATGTCCGCGTTGTACTACTCCTTCTCGCCTTCGCTGCTCCTCCTTTCCATTTTCTCCCCCCCCTCCCTTTTTCAGCCCTCTCAAGCCATTTCAGAAAGAAAAAGTAACCTATGTCTTCCATCAAGTTTTATTCTATTTCTGTACTGTATTTAATCAAAATCGCTTCAGTAGTTTATAGGTGAAAAGATAACACTACGAATGTAACTTCGTATAACACTGATATACGATCTTGATTAAAGATATATAAGTAACTATATCAGATGTAGTTTTCAAACACACATGACTTATTTTGTAAAGAAAGTCTCTTTTAAAATTAAAATCATTACGTAATCCAGCAAATCAATGTTGTGTAATAAAAATTGAGACTTTTATATTTCGCCAACAGTATTCCTGCAAAATTAACACGACAAACCAATTGTTTAAATGTAGATAGGAAACAAACAATATTTTGGAAAACAAAATAATTACCAAAAACAGTTCTCCATTTTGTAATAAATTGCTAACAAAATATATTGCTCTATCAAAAACACGACGTCATTAAAACCGTTCTCATGCCGTGGTACACTGGAAACAACACAGATCCTATCACCTCTATTAACCGGTGTGATTAAACAATGGAGTGTAATCGAAAAAATAATTTGGCCAATTTGTCCGCCGTCAGCCTCCAAACAGCAATTTGTTTGCCAGATTAGAGATGGTGATTGTTAACTGGCTTCAAATGTAATTAGTACTATTTGTTTTTCGTTATCCAACCGCCCATCTGGCTATAACAATAGCGAAAGCCCGAATTTACCAACTACTGGGTCTACCTGATTTGTTGCTCCCGATTTTTCTGAAACGCCTAATTGAATTAAAGTTATCTTTGCTAGTATTCTACCTTTCATTGCTGTGTATTTGTAAGTGTCGCTGAAATTTTGTAAGCTTTTTTATGTTACTGAGATTTTTCTTCACCTGTGATTGTTCTTTCTTATATAGGGTTAATCCCATAGCTGTGCTATTGCTGGCTCTTGGTCTATCAATGTGAGGGTTACAGGCCACTGGTCAAGAATGGATTGCTAGACTTCAAGCACCTTTCAGAACTTTAGTTGGAACTCTCAGGTTTCTCTAAGCAATTTTCGTTCCCTGAACTAAGTAATAGCCAATTTGTGACACACATAAGTTAAAAAATGAGAGGAACGTGCATTATTCGAACCTCCAGTTCTATAGATCAATCAAACAGTTGAAGTTTCTCGTTTGTAGTCTTGTATCGATCTGGTGTCATCAACTGAGTTATGAGGACGAACTATGTCCAACTTTTCCATGAGACCAGCTTCATAAACGTATAAAAGGCCTACAAAAGCACCTGGCTTCGTCCTATCATCTATGTGGAATCATTACGACACACACCTATGAACATCCCATTACGATGGTTTTTCTCAAAAATTTGCCAACCATACTCCACGCTAATCCAATGTGGTTAACCAATGAATTAAAACACATATTGTACATTCATATCGAACTGATGTATTTAGATCTGGTCATGAATTTTAAAGCAGCAACGTGATAAAACACCATGGTGGGTTGGTTTATAAATCAGATACGGTTGTATTTTTAGACGTACATCAAAACACCTCTCGGAACGATATCGCCCACGCTGGCCGCGATATCGCATATCGAGGCACGGACCGAAACTGCAACGCACGACCACTGGCCACTGGCCACCCGTGAACTACTGAAATCAATCTTGTGAATAACATCTCTGGGAAAGATATTTGTTTTTGTTAAGATCTGAGCCAGCTGGTCCTTTGAGGGCAGGTTAACGAGTGATTTTGGCTTATTACGGATTGGTTTATTTAAGCAGTAATAGTCGAATGATTTTAATGTTAGTTTCCGAAATAGAAGGTTTTCAATTTGAAGCTTGAAATCCAATAGCACCTGTGATTTTAAATTATGTACGCATTATAAATTCATTATCACTTGCTTTGTGAAGGGAAACGTCTGGATGGAACCTGCACTGCAGAGTATTCTCGATAAGGATCTCAAAAGTGTGAAGTCTAGCAATCTACTTCGATAGTAGTAACCTGTACTGAATATACAACACAGCAAAGTCTTGGAGATATCTCATTAATTAACGTCTTTGCTCATGACTGAGGAGGCCCAGAACATACACCATTACGCTACTCTAGTGCGATTTGGTGTATACAAAAATTTTGGAGTATACTCATGTCGCAAGTTTCTGATTCGTATGCAAACTTATGATTTCGTAAGAACGCTGTATAAGATTACGTAAGGTTTTGCAGCTGATGATATTAGCAGTGATATCGATGTTGAAGTCACGAATCAAAATGTTGACGTAAGAAATGCAAACAACGACCACACAGATATTGAAGAATTTAAGATTCTGACTGACATGCATGTCTCACTAGAAGTTAAAAATCTTTATCGATTCAAAAGTTTTGTCAATTCAAAGGCGTATTGAGTAATATTCAGATTATCCTTTTATAGACTTAAGATTCAATGAAGTTTAAAGTGCAGAGTTCTGGAGAATGTTGTACAATGAATTTAAAGTTCTTTTCTGTCTGAGTGAACACCTGTCCAAAATTAATCTTTATTCGTAGATAATAATGATCATAACGATACTAGAGCATTGATTATAGATGACAACAGAAGTTAAACAGAGTTAGCCTGCAATCAGTTATCTCCAAGATCGCAGTTCGTTCAGACAAGTATGAATGTGTTGTGAACAGTTTGACATAAACAATTCCCAAGAAATTTGATATCGGTGCTACGTGTTGGTCTTAATATTTTTCATTCATTTTGTACTAACCCTTTATACGCAACCGTAGCTTAATCACTTGACCCATCTTATTGCGAGCATTGTTTTCCGGGGAGCATCAATCGAAAATGAGTTGTAAAACGTTCGCAAACAGTTGTTTATGCTTCACGAGCGCCATCTCGACCTACGGCCCGATCCGTTTCATCTCCTCCTAGCATAAACTACAGAACAGGCGTCAATTGTTAACAACCTCTCGATTCTCGTGAGTCGATACAATCGATTCTGTCGTTTATTTTCTCGCACTAGAGTCCCGATTGTTTTATTCGATACGATTCGCCGCCGGGCAAACAGCGTTCTGTATGTCAAATTTGAATTGACAGCGCGTTCGATTTTATTCTCTAAGCGTTGATCGGTTGAGATGAGTTTCGAGGTTGTGATTCTGACATTGCCTGCTCTATGACGAGGGGTGCTACATTGGAATTTGGTCTTTATGGTCTGCGAATAAATTTGTTTTCTCTTCGTGCTGGAGAGACGTATGAGTTTTTTAACCAGTTATTGTGTTGGGACAGTCATTTGTTTTGACAGGCTGTGTATTGCTACGGCGACTTAGATCGTACGATTGTGTGTGGAACGTTTTAGATAGAGAGATAATAGACGCGGGACATACGGAAAGAGCGTTATAAAAACATTACAAGTGTTATAAAGTAATTTTACACCCGATACTCAATGAAATTCGAAAATTTCGAATTTTGAATCAAGATGTTTGCTATTGTAAACAATCAGTTATTTTTTAATTATTTATAGACCTTATATGGTTGGAGATGTAATAAATAAATAAATATATTTAAATGAAGAACGAATTCTCAGCCAGTACCTACTGTAACCATGTTTTTGCGCTGTCTCCTGATGAATAGGATTATGGTCTATTGATAAACCGATTTTGGTTTAATAGTTGGATGGTAAAAGTCGATTTGGTTTTCCAATATCCATAATTTAATACTATAAATGTGAAGGTGTGTATGTTTGTATGTTCGTCTTTCACGTCGCAACAGAGGGATGGGATTAACGTGATTGATGTGGTGATATCTGATGGCCTGGGGATTGATATAGGCAATTTTTTATCAACACTGGTACCACGCAGGTGGAGATTCATAGACTGTAAATCATTAATGCCCATTCAAGGGGTCTACTCATAATTTTGTGTTTTTAGAACCACACCACAATTCTCTGTTCCAGATTGGTGTAAATGTATACGGCCAAACCAAGATACGAAAGTTGTTATGCTACCTAAAGACCTGAAAGCCTCCAAAAGGATATAGAGATTGCCACGCAGCCACTTAGAACACAAGTTATGTGCGTCTCTTTATTAACCGTTCAAAAAAAAGAAGGTTCTTCAGCCAACAAAACAGTGTGTAAAATTAGCTTCCCACACTCTAGGACAGTGTGTCCGTAGTTTTACATACGCTTAATAGTTTTATTTGGTCTGTAATGTGCGTTTGTATGTTTTTTGTGCTGGTCCGTTAATGGTCCGATGTGGAGATTAGATAGCTACTACACGTTGTTTCAGTTTAATTACACGAGGTAATACACACTTTCTATATGAGTACTGGTTTTCGTTAAGCCCCGGTTTCTCCTAGGCGAAGCGCGCAATTTCATGTATTTTGAACATAGTTAATGTTATTGATGAAATTAATGAGGGATGAGGGTGTATTTGATGATGCGAGGTGAAAGAGGGATGAGGGTGCATTCCAATTAGTTAAGTTTTTTTCATCATCATCAACATCATAACCCATGGTTGGTATCGTATTTGGTTGCCGAGTTGTGATTGACTTCATACATCTTCAAGAACTTTATGGGGTGCAGGTGTGCAGGTGTCAAACGCTTTCCTTCACCGAAGCAAGTGATGCGTTACGTCATTTTCCTAGTGAATGGTGCGACTGGAATTACATACAAAGTAACTCAAGTTAAGTGTACGTATATTTATATCGGATTTAATACTTTACTCCCTGTTTTCTGATTTAAAAATATGTTACTGGAGATTATGATGTGTCAAAGCCAATAGAATCTGGGGTCACGGTAGTGATCCGCCAAGTTAGTGTGGTGGCACTACCTAAATTTTTTCGAAGAGTTTCATCGAATTTTATTAATTCTTTTATGCACGCAGACTATGTTAGGTAGGAACACGTAGGTTTTGAAACTAGGCGCACTTGATCGTGAAACCAACACTCAAACTGTTAGATTTTTTTTGTATCGTACAATTGTTTTATTTAACACTTGTATTCCATAAATAAAATACCACGGTCTATTATTTTCCGTTAACATACTTAAACAAAAGGTTTACTATATTTGGAGATTGCTATGTACGTCTTAATAAAGTTCCGGGATTCATCATATTCCGGGATTTGAAATAGAAAACTATATCGTGACTACATATTGACTATATATTGTATAACTACTTAACGACTAGGCCAGCTTCAAGAACTAGGAAGCATCAGGCCGCGTCATATAGTGCGTGTAAAAAGGAAAATATTAGACGGAAAATATCAGATTTTTTTAAAAATAAGTACATTAAGTTTTATCAAAGAATTCATTTAAATATATATATCTTTTTATATATTGTAAGTAAATTTATAACTCAAGTAGGGACTTTGTATTGTAACATTTTGACTTTCGTTAAGTGAGCTTTTGGTTGCTAAGACGAAATAAACATTTTACGTTTCATTTTCATTTTGATTTGATTTCAGTTCATAATAAAAATTAAATTAAGATCTTTGGTACACAATATATAATGATATAGGAGTCTTTAAGACAAGAGTGAATAGGCATTTACTAAGTTAGTGCAACACCTTCGACATCATCGGCACTTACCATCAGGTGGAATCGACGTCAATAATTTTTCTACGTAAAAAAATATCGAAATTTTATCCCGGCATCCCGCCAATCAGCGGGATCTACGGCTCTGGTCACAGTCGCAATTATTATTAAATTTCAGCATGCATTAATAAATTTTAATGCCTAAATCCCGGCATCCCGTTCAGTACGCAGGATCTATCCGGAACTCACTGCGTTGTTAATCTGCGCCTACGCACTATTGTTTAAAACTTGGCGCGCTCATTCTATATGCCGAGATGCTATCGCGTAACAAAAAGCTGTTGTTCTGTCTTTATAAGGATTGGACAATTTCTGGTATTAGGTAAAGCACTGTTTGTTCACTGGAGTTGGAATAATTCACAATCACTAAACCTAATGTCTATTCTATAAAACTTATGTCGGTATGTAGACTTGGACATATCTACGTGGTGTATCCATCCACTGACATGTATTTATAATGTAATATAAAATATAATACAAAATTGTAGTATCTTTTAGAGGGGGTTTGCTTGTGATATTGTTGGTAAGACACTTCCACAAATCTTGTAATAAGGGCTGCGTCCATTGGTGTTTCTGGTTATTTGATGTTTAATGCAATATGGCGACTGCCAGTTGTCAAAATGGCGACTGCCAGCTGTCAATATGGCGACTGTCAGTTTCTAACATTTTAACATAGAACAGCGCCAAATAGACGATTCTGTGCGAAGTTGTCAGCCTATCCAGTTATATATAGTGTGCCCATCATATTGTGAGTAACCTTAGCCCAGTAATGGGACAGTTATGGTGGGTGACGTGACTAGGGTGCGTTGATGTCATTGCTTTCTCCGGTTGCGTTAACGATGTACCTCCCTCTTTTTCCGTCTTCCCCCTTCAATGGTTCTGAAACTTCCTTCTTGACCAAGAATGCGGGTCATCCTTGGTGTTGCCAATAGTCGTGGGTAGCTGTGATCGCTTATCAGATCACTACCAGGCAATCCGTTAGAGCGGTGAGAGTCTAGTGGTTGAGAATTCGGCCTCCTATTTAGGGGATCCGGGTTCGAATCCATGGGCACTTATGACTTTTCGGAGTTATGTGCGTTTAAAGCAATTAAATGTCACTCGCTATAACGGTGAAGGAAAACATCGTGAGGAAACCTGCATGCCGGGGAGTTTACAGAAACTTAAAGGTGTGTGAAGTCTGCCAATCCGCACTTGGCCAGAGTGGACTATGGCTTTAACCTTTTCATTCAGAGAAGAGACCCGTCAATAGTGGGCCGTGATGTGTTGAGATGATGATGAATCCGTTTACTCATTTGGTGTATCCCTTAAAAAGGTAGCATCTTCAGTTCTCAGACCGATTGGTCTAGTGGTTAGTAAACCTGACTGCTACACCGAAGGGCATGGGTTCGATGCCCGCCCAGGTCTAACTTTTGTGTCAGAAGTAGGAATGTTTGTTAAGCAAGATGTAGATATCTGTATAAGTATATATTTTAAAATATATACATATATATATTTATCAGTCTAATCACCATAGTGTGTGAGTTGTCCAAAAATATTTATTTATTTACTCCACAGAGACAACCCTGAAACCAAATCAGGGTCGTGTAAGGTCAGTCATAGAAATTTATCGCTAAACAGGTTCACAAATCATGTTCGTTCGTATACTATAGATTTATATTTCGTTTCTAACGATGACAGCGTTAAGATATCTGTTTTATAATCATTAGTTACGAACGAAAGTGTTCCTGGCATCAGTTTGCTGATCTTGATAATTATCTTGTAATTACTGGCTTATGACGTTATGACGTCTAGATCAGGACTATACTCGGTGCAACTTCGATCCGGAATAAATGTAAACAAACCATAAAAAATCTTTTGTAGGGTGTTCACTCACTTACATAATTGAGGTTTTTTCCATTATACTACTCAATATATTTTTGAAAATTAGTTATTAAACTAAATATTGATCAAAGAACTAGTAAAAACTACAGTTAAATATGGACGTACCAGTCACACAAAAAATTACAACATGCAACATCATTCACAAATTCATACTCTGACATCCTTAATTTCATGAAGGAGTTAATAAGATTTTAACTTTTTAAAGTAGTTGGTTTTATAATTTAATATACATATAAACACTTTATGCATTTGTCACCAAGCAAATAGCATGATTTACAAGTAAAAGTAAAAAAAAAATGAAATGGTACAAAAGAGTTAACTACTCATAAAACAACAAAAAGTTTAATTCTCCTGTTTTTCATAGGTAGTATTAGTGAAGAAAAATAGGGAATAATTGTCGTTCTTCAGTTGTTTAAAAAAATATCAGTATGAACATGGAATTATATGAAAATAAATAAATATGGGAATATAATGGGAATCGAACCCACGACCTTCGGTGTAGCAGTCAGGTCAGGTTCACTAACCACTAGACAACCGGCCTGTCAAAATAAAAACCTTTTATTTTGTCTTAGAAACCAGCAGCTCACTTAACGAAAGCCAAAAGTTAACAAAATACTCTACATCAATAAAAAAATTATAACAAAAGAATTTAAAAGAAAATTATATAAAAATATCTTTATACCGACCAATTGCTCCATAACCGTGTATTAGAAGAGTTTGTTAGTAACAACCTGCTTTATAACCTAAGTTAGTACTGTTAGTAAAAAAAACATAAATTTCTGTCCATGGCGTTAGGGAAAAATGTTTTACTAAAAAACTGTGTAAGCCCGCGGCTTTGCCCGCGTGGTAGGTGTGTTGATAAAAAGCCTGTGTTATTTCATACTATAATCTATTTCTATGCCAAATTTCATTCCGATCCGATCAGTAAGTTTCGTGAAGGAGTTACAAACATCCATCCTTTCATCCATCCATTCATCCATCCATCCATTCATCCGTTCATCTATCTATCCTCACAAACTTTCGCATTTATGACATTAGTAGGGTATTCCTTCTTGAAATTAAAAATCTTTCGAGTATACCAAAGATTTAATTCCCAATAACGATTCCAACACGTTTTTTATTTAACCAGCAATCCTACATACTCATTCCACGCATTTTAAAACGTATGCCGTTGTCAAAAAGCGATTCTAATCGTTGAAAATTATCGAGTAATCGACGTTACGGTTGCGCATACGCCGGATGTCAAAATGAAGAATGACAACAGAGTTATATTTGCGGCTGTGAAAACATACGTCAACTTTATTGGGAAGGAATAAAGTTGAAAATAGATTTTGATATTGATTAAACTAAGTTGGTGGAGTTGTGTGTTTATAACAGTAGCCTGTCATAGTGTCACATATTTGGGATCCACATCGTGTTATCCTCTCTGCAGTATTTATATGATTTCCTATTTGCGTATGTTTTATATGTTGTCTTAAAATACCTATGATTTAAATTTTATTTATATTTTGTACTTAAACAAGGGTTTCCCCGTGGTTTCGCCCGTCATACCAAAATTGATAAAAAGTATCCCATTTACTACTAGTCGCCTTCATTTCTTCAAATCAAAAACAGGTCAATCCGTAACTTCGTTTCGACGTGAACTGTGCACAAATTTATAAACTCACAAAAACACATTTATAATATTAAGGATTTATACATTTATTTGGGTAAAATTGTTGATAAATTTTATGTTTATGTCATTTGTCATGCGAAAAAAATTATGTCTATGGAATTATTATTTTTTTCTTTAATAATCTTTATATTTGCGGGGGCTGTCAGTTGACTTAAAATAATTAATTTGTGGGTATATTTCTTTCAATGAATTACAGATTATTGTATAGGAATATTTTACTAACAATAATCCATCCATCCATCCAGCCCTTTAACGTCCACTGTTGAACATAGGCCTCCCCCAATGTAGGCCACTCTGATCGGTCCTGGGCCTTCTGAATCCAGCGTATACCTGTTGTTTTCTTTTGGTCGTCAGTTCACCTAGTTGGAGGGCGTCCTATCCTTTTTCCGAGGCGTGGATAGTAATAATATATAAGATCCTTAGATCGATTGATAACTTGTTATTATACACCAAGAAAAAAATAATAGTAAAGAAGTATTTATTAATATATAATTTGAAATATAAGTTAGGGAGAGCATTCCCGAGACGAACTAACTGTAATAGCGGTTAAGGAATTGTAAATTCGAAGTGAATGGTTTTTTGTTTTAGTGTGTCCCATGGCACAGGCCTCCTAATATACTATACGTCCTATCGTATTAAAGAAAAATATTTTTTTCTAATATAATATTTCAATATTTAAGAAAATATATGTTTATATCTGTGAACCGTTCCATGGTACGGTGTATTTTTTTGTAATGAGATGCTGAAACCATGCTTTTGTTATTTTTTTTTAACACTACTAAGATACGATTCGGTTCAATTAGATACTCTGTGTACTGTCTGTAACAGGTAGGTACTCTGTGGTTGCATCAAATTGTAATATGAAGTACGCATCAGATATAAATAACTACGGAACCTAATACAATCTCGTAGCTCACACTTCTATGATTATTGTAGATTGAAATCGGTCCATTTAATGGCTGTCCGATGGAATAGTTGATAGGAAGATTTATGTTATTTAAATAACACATTCGAATATGTTTTTTTTAGTTTCAACAACGGATAGACAAGTTATATTTTTAGGTTATCGTGGTATGATATCTTGCTTGGAGGGTCGTTAGTGGACTGACTCTTTCCTATAATGCCGGACTGCGCGTTAATTAATGCGTTAAAATGGCCACATTATATGAGGCTTTTAGGTATGAGGTATAAATCTTATGAATATGTAGGTAGTATGTGATTAGATTGTTGCCAAATAAATTATTACAAAGATAAGTAAAATATGTGAAAAAATAGATTTAAACTAGGGTTCGCCCGCGGCTTCGCTCACGTGTTATGTTGATAAAAAGTAGTCTATTTTTTATTCCAGAGTATAATCTATACCTGTGTTAAATTTCATTCTGATCAGGTTAGTAGTTTTTGCGTGAAGGAGTAACAGTCTATGCTCACCAACTTTCGCATTTATAATATTATCAGAATGTCCTTAAATATAATGTTGGCGTGATTTAAGATTATTATCATTATTGTTACAGCTTCCTTTACAGTTTTAGTAAATGCAAACCTGTACAGGGTGTCCCGCTTTAATTCTAATAGATAATGATGAACTGAAAACTTATGCTCAGTATTGGGCTATGAATGGTTTGAAACCATTATGACCATGGACGCCAGATTATATCTGAGCAAATATACCGTGTCAATCACTCAATCAAATATGTTAGTTCATTTAGTTTGCTTCAACAATGCGGATATTAATTTTAAAGCTAATGAGTAGTTTTGATCTTTTGCATATAGGTAGTAAGTAATTATCCTACTAATGTTATAAATGGGAAAGTTTGTGAGGTTGGATGGATGGATGTATGTTTGTTACGCTTTCACGCAAAAACTACTGAACCGATCTGGATGAAATTAGGCACAGAGATAGATTGTAGTCTGGAATAACAAATAGATTACTTATCAACGTACCTATCTATCAAACGAGTGAAGCCGAGGGTGAATACTAGTTGTATAGATAAACACAGTAACAATATGTTCTGTTATGAAGTTTTATGCGCCGTTTCTCGTCATCACTTTTTCGATATAAATGTCGATATTTTGATGATGGAGAAAAAATATAATCATCTAGCTTATAATAAAAAAATCTATAATAACCAGAATTAAATATTTTATTATTCCGCGGATGCTGTATTTATTTCGTATAGTAGTGTGACGTCAAAACTTCAAACGCTATGCGTCAAATGCGAAACGTCAGCTGTCATCTGTCACGAGTTCGCGCCATCGATCGCATGAAGTCGAGACCATGATCTATTCATTTATATATATCGGCGTACAAAATATACAATAAGTATTCGTACCATTGTCAAATTATATCTATATTAATATTATAAATGGGAAAGTGTTTATGTTTGTATGTTCGTCCGTCTTTCAAGGTAGTCCGAGCAACGGACGTGTGTTTTTAGACATCATCAAGTTTAGTACAGATGAACCCTAGTGAATAAATATTTAAGAAATTTGAATTGATATCGAATCAATAAAATGTACGACATGTTTAAAATTAAGGATAAAATGTAAACCGGTGTCAGCGAGTTACATACCAGCGCCATTAAATCTCAATTCGATTGTATAACTTCACAAAAACACGTTCCAAATACATCGCTTTACCGCGAAACTGTTGCATTCAGTTGGAATTCCTGAACGGAACAAAATAAGACAATTACCTGTTGGCACATGTTTGATACAAACGGCCACAATCGGCTCTTCGCCACTATCTTACCATCGGTAATTTGGTAATAAAATGAAAATACGTTCGTCTCTTATCTATAATCCACTACATATCCTATACTATATAAACATTCGGTATCCAGAACGAAAAGGTCTGAACCGCCGATAGAATACACCGCCGTGCCAAACCTGACAAAGGATTCCAACGCCGAATAGAAAGTTCTCGAACTGTAATAAGGTGTATTATCCTGTAAAAGTAACGAACTGTGCTCTTCTGCTTTCGCGGATTCGTCTCGATTTTGCGTGGCCGCAAATTTAATTTTCTTTAATAAGCTTCTTCGGTTTGCGTCGTTGGGTTTTCGACTTTATTGGGGGGGTTTAATGTTCGATTTTGAGTTGTTGGTGCGACTCGTGTTGGAGGCATGTATCTAGATACCGAGCTTGTTTCATCGCGGGAGATGCAAGTCGAGATAGCAGCCCCGCCCATGCTTTTTTCGAGGTCTCTCCTAAGTAACAATGGGGTGATCTGCTAACTAAATAACGAGTCCGATGCATCAGTGGGAACGATGTGGCGCGAACGTTGTAGTTTATTTTGCTTCGACGTTGAATCTTGTACCGCGACACCGATGTTCTGATGGAACCGTCCGGCGATTTCAAATTTTAAATGTGGAATGGAATTCGTATCGTTTGAATTTGTAAGTGGACAGTATCAAATGATGACTAAATGTACTGTTTTTTATATTAGATCTTATCTGTAGAACAATTCCTTGCTTCTGAGGGCACGTCATGTCTGTCTTCAGGTGGAAGTCGTTAAGATTTGTCAGAAGCCCGGAAGGTGTCCGAAGGTGGTGTAAGAACTTCCACTTGGCCTGTAACCTCACATCCGATCTGCGTTGGAGGATATTGGATTACTCGAGCTTCCTCAGATATGAGGCTCGAGACTTCCTCAGAGATGAGGCCCGTCAATACTGGGGAATCAACGGTTTAAAACCTTAGCTATTAAAATAATAATAATAATATTTATTAATTCTCTTTGACATTACATTATATGAAGTCTGAGGTAGTTGAAAACTGTGTTTCAGGGACCAGCGTCTTCTCCCATTTGAGGAGATGGATCTGAGAATTAGCATCTTAAAATAAAACAAGTAAAAACAATTGAACTTAATTAAATCACATCATAAATTTATAAGATCAAAAGACATGTGGGTATGTGAAAGAGTTAGTGTGTGTGTGTTGTGTGTGATTGTATGAATGTGTGTGTGAGAGAAATAGTAGTGTGTGTGTGTTGTGTGTGACTGTATGAATGTGTATGAGAGAGATAGTAGTGTGTGTGTTGTGTGTGATTGTATGAATGTGTGTGTGTGAGACAGAGAGAGTAGTGTGTGTGTGTGAGAGAAAGAGAGTAGTGTGTGTGTTGTGTGTGATTATATGAATATGCGTGTGAGAGAGATAGTAGCTTGTGTGTGTTGTGTGTGATTGTATGAATGTGTGTGTGAGTTTGTGTGTGTTTGTAAATGTAATCAGATTAGACTCCCTGTAATATTTTCTACGTCGCTATAGTTGAGATTTAGCCAGTCAAATATTGCGATTTTGAGATCTTTATTATTTTAAGTATATATTTGCTTTGTTATTAATTTTATTCAATATATTGTATAGCAGTGAAGCAGTCTAAAGATCTCTAATAACATTTAAAAACGGATCTACATCACTAAGTCGATAAAAACTACTAGTTTCTAAAACCACAAACTTTAACGTCTCATCCAATACATATTGACACAATTTAATTGACGTACGACAGGTAATATTAATCGATAATTTTTATTCGACATTCGACTAGATATCGATCATTCGCAAAAACTCGAATGACAGCATTACTCTTTGTAGGTATAGTTTTATTTTCAAACATGCTTAATTAGTAATTCTTTTTAGGAAAAATAAACTACTTTAACGAGTCGATAATTGAATGTACTACGTATAAAATGCGGCTCTGTAGTTGGGTAGTTAACTAAGAAGACCCGGTTTCGATTCTCGGCCGGGACTGATATTTATTTGACAGATAAACGTTTATTCTCGGGTTAATGTTGTTAACTATGTCTTATCTGTGCCCTTTGTGACGCAGCGAAACCTAGTGAAGAAATGAAAGAGTTTATTTATTCACAGTACATACTATAAAATATAATTCGCATGCCGCGTCTTTCTATCTGTATGTTCGCAATAAACTCAAAATCAACTGAACAGATTATCATGCAGCTTTCAGCAACAGATAAAGAAATTACTTAGGAAGGTTTTAGTGTATAAATTGTTAAGGTTTTGTGTAAATAGTTTAAAATATGTAATTGGTGGGAAATTGGGAAAAAAATTAAGCCATTCATAACAGATCACGCAGGCGAAGCTACAGGCGGAGTTTATTTTATAATAATAAATATCTTTGGACAACTCACACACGGCCATCCGACCTCAAACTAAGCGTTAGCTTGTGCTATGGTGATCAGACAACTGATAAACATACATATATACTTGTAAATACATACTTTAATAGATATTTCTATTACACATCCAGACACAAGAACAAACGTTCCTGCTCATCACATAAAAGTTTGACCTGGGTGAATCGAACCCCCGACCGCCAGTGTAGTAGTCAGGTTCACTAACCACTAGACCAACCGGCCTGTCAAAATTTGATAAATGTAGAACCACTCTACCGATTTTGCGTAAACTTCACATAATCCATCTACTAAATAGTCCGAACAAAGCCTAAACATTTGGTTTGGATAGGTGAGCCCGTTCAGGATTTATAAAATTACAACTGAAAGTGGCATTGATTTTTATACATACATAAAAAAATAATCCAAAGGTAAAAAAATTCGATACATAAAAAATGTATCCAATTTTTTTTATGTATCAAATTTTTTTACCAATCGATTATTGGATACATAAAAAATGTATCCAATTTTTTTACCATAAATATGCTAGCACTTGACTACGATCCAATCTGCTCGTAAGTGGCGACAAACTCTTCGATGCTAAAACGCTCTAAATTCATACTTATAACCTTTTGTATTCTACTACCAAATACCCACACAGTCTGTACATATCGATAAAATAGTTTTACGTTAAATTTTCCTGTAAAATACTTCGTTTACATCTCTAATTAACCACTTAAATTTTAATGACGCCATGCCAAGTTTTCCTCAGTTTATTACTTGTGTTAATCATAAACTTGTTTATGGTTTATTTACGACTGATTATTGATTTTATGGTGGGTAGTGACGAAATATATTTATTTGTAGCATAACTTTTAATGATTAAGTTTAGTAGGTTACATCCAATGACTGGCGGTTAGCCTAGTGGAACTGTGACGAGGAATGTTTTTCTGTGGGTCTGGGTGTGAATATCTATAAAATTATGTATTTAAAAGTATATATGTATGTTAATCAGTTGTCTGATCACCATAGTACAAGCTAACGCTTAGTTTAGGGTCAGATGGCCGTGTGTGAGTTGTCCAAAGATATAAAAAAAGTAGATAACGAAGTCCTGCACGAAACCGCACCTTAGAGAATACTCTAGGAATCCTCAGTCACGATTGCCCATCCGCACTCAGCGAGCCATCGGTGAGCTGAAGTCAGAGAACACCGGTACAGTTTTCCACCTACCTACACACTAGTGCAGGTACTACCTACACGTTGAACAGCAATTAGAAATAGCGTAGCAGTGACGGGTTAAAACGATTGCAACATAATCGGCGTGGTGTATGCGGGTTATTATAGTGCAGTTGCATTCATAAAGAACGGTTGTCACATACGTTTGCGTAACTGGAGAGTATTATGGTAAATATTCTTTGGCCGAAACCACAGTAATCCATGTAACACGAATGACCTTTGTCACACATCTAAATATTTATTAGTTATGAAAATACATAAATTATGCTGCGTTACGGGTACTCATGATATGTGTTTTCTGCGCCAATATTTCGACCCAGTTGCATGGATCGTGGTCCCGGCGGATGTAGGTCGTAAAATCGGTGCAAAAAACATATATCGTGAGTACTTGTAACACAGTATAATGTACATAGTCCAAGATGATTCGAGTTTAAAATCATATACTCGTATGAGTTTGATTGAATGTTATTAATCCTTGCTAATATTCTGTCAACATTAAGCTGGTTTGGCGCCCTCCTAACTAAAGTTGTTGAATATTGGTATAAACTTTTTATCCTTACAGACTTTAAGGGGTCGAAATTTGTGATGGGAGGATATGAAAGTTTCTAATCAAGAACGCCATATAAAAATTTATTAATGCACTTGATAGCAAATAAATACATAACTATTTTTATAACTAAGAATAGGAATAAATAATTTCTTTTTAACTGACATGATTTAATTATGATAATATTATATAATGATTATGAGTACAAGCATTTGTAATTTCAAAGATGTGCCTATATTTTTTATGTACAAGTGTGACGTACATAGAATCAGGTGAGATTCTAACGAACTTAAAACAAACAAACAAAAGCAAACGTAAAACGACACCTTTTATTAGAAAATATACAGAACCTTAAAAACAATACTAAAACTGTAATTAACACTGAATAGAATACTAAGTGTAGTGTTATAATTACTTAGTTCTGTACAACCGACCGTCATCTAGTACGTCATATATTGTACGTCGTTTTTCCGACTAACGAGAGTCATTTAAATTTCTATTTATTTTTAAAATATTCTCTTAATCATATTCCATATTAGTCCAATACATGTGTAGGTATCTTGCAGAGAGCTTGGCTTAGTGTGGTTAGGCGATGACGTCATTATGTACACAGACGTTTTGGGGATATAATCATCTACATAAACGGTGAGACATTACACATTCTCTAGGTAATACGGTTGGTACAGGCTTCTGCCTAATTTCAAGCTTCGAAACGTTAATTGTGCAGGTTTCTGGCTAATTACGATATAATAACCTTAGTTATCCAATTACACGTATATTAATATAGTTATGAGTAGGTATCGTTCGATTATTCATAATAATATTATTCAAAATTCTTTTTTTATATAATTTTGACGAATAAATTGTCAGTAACAAATCGTTGGTCACAGGGGCTAATAACATCAAATTTTGTACCGGAGTTTTTGGTTATGAACAATACGTAGTCTATCAAACTTTGCAAGGTACTTTAAGAAGTGTTTAAAATTGTTTTTAAACAATATTCCAGTCATTCGCACATCCCATAAGTATTTTTTAAAACAACACAGATACCTTGAAAATTGGTTATTTTCATCTTAGAAGTATTTTACTTTTGAACTAAGCTATAAAAATACTACACAATACAAACAATATAAAACCCAAATATTTTACAGTTAAAAGCCAGCTCGGACATAATAATATTCAAGTTGACCTAACACAAAAGCCGCGGATAAAAAGCGAAAACTTAACTGTGCGAAAATCCATTTACGGGCGTGCGGCTGCCGAAAACACTGCAAACGAAGTGCGTGTGCTCTTTACCTACTAGTACCGTAGGGTTGTCACCTGTGCGAATAATGCACACACAATAGGTCGATTAGTTCAATGTTTTGTCAGAAACTAAGTTTTGATTATTGAATAACTGACCAACATAATCTATTAGACCTTGCAACTAAGGCACTATATTTGTATTATGATTATGGCGAAAATTTGGTTTTTGGTTTTTTCCAGTCTACCGAGGTCTATGGTGGTCTATTGTGTTCTAAAGCAGCCTACTGAGGTCTACTGCGGTCTACTGTCTCTGTTGTAGCCCTGGCACCACACCGAGGATCAATCGTCAGGGTCCCATATAACTGTATCCGCCGGCCACGGGCACTGTGCCAGCGACAACGGTCTGTCGCCGTTTCCGCACCGATGTCGCCCGACCACTTGTCATTCGACATTTGCTAATAATAGTTAGTGCTTATTTATATATATTTTTTTACAGAAGTGAATAACGAACTTGTTTATTGATAGTGATACGTAAAAAGTTGCTGGATTATATTGTGTTCTATATTTCGCTCACATATTGAGAAAAGAACAACTGTTAAAATTTTTGAATGCAATATATAGGGCAAAAGAAGTGTCAGCAAATTATACCGTTTTATAAAACCATTCGGCAATGGTACGGAAACTCAATTACCATGTCCCAGTTTCAGGTTGGTTGAATTAACATTTAAGTAATCAATAAGGTATTGAAATTATAATATTAAATAAAAAGGAATTAACATTTAAGTAATCAATAACTAATTGTAATTATAATATTAAATAAGAAGGAATTAACCTTTAAACAATCAACAACTAATTGTAATTATAATATTAAATAAGAAGGAATTAACATTTAAGTAATCAATAACTAATTGTAATTATAATATTAAAAGTGATAATTCGATATTACATAATTGGTACCTGAACTTGAGAGTTTATAGATCTATCTTAATTAAAAAAGTAAAACCTAAATTAATTTCATTGGTTTAATTTCTTACGTTTCAAAAGATACTTTTTACAAATGTTCACTATAATAATGTTGTAAATTAATTTTTAATTTCACATTATATATTAAAACCTGAAATTAGAGCAATTATAAACAAGATTTTAAAAGAACTTAACATTATGTTAATTTACTTCATTCAGTAATTATAATATAGTATTTTAAAGAAAGAGAAAAAGTGTGGGGTTAGCGACAGGTAATGTGGTGACAAACAAAGAGACAAATAACACGGTATTTAAAAAGAAAATCCGGTTCTTAACGAACGATTCATAAAAATTGTTAATTTCAATACTAAAAGTTGCTATACATACATATATATTTTACTCATATGGAATACTCTACAACTACATTAAAACAATACAAACGACTACAGAACAAAACTATCGAAATGTATTGAATTGGAGCGATCATACTATGAACATATTCGTTTTTTATTATAGTTCTTTAACTAGTTCAGTCTGGATAATACAGAGTTCGGAAACTTAATAAATAGGCCGAATTGATCAAGCGTCGATTGAATTTTTTATTGCGGCCAAATGGATCAATAAAACCACTCCATATCGTTACATCTCTTTCTCTCAAATTGTTCCACTCCGCTACAGTTAACGTAACAAAATTTAATGCATCATTTGTTTAAACTCATATTTAATGCTTCCATTGATGTCAGACAAAACTGAATGCATACGCGATTTAGTTGTGTTTTACGAGCTGTTAATACCAAGGTGATTACGATCGTAACATGGGATATTATATTCTTGCGTATGTTTTATTTCGGGACCTTACGCCACGCCGACAAGCTAACAGGTTCGGTGATTCGGTCTCACTTCCAGGTTAAAGGTTATCACTCATCTAACCACTGCACCTGCCCTGAAGCACTTCCAGCCGCCCGCGTAGCTGCTCAGTTAAGATTGTTGTACGGAGTACAAAAGTTGTACACTCACTTATTATTCCGTTGTATCCGCACGAAGTCACATTACTCATGGAAGATGAGGCGGAGCGCGTAAGTGCGCGACGTTAGATGAGCATCGATCTTAAGTTCGAGCAGTTCGAACCTCGTATGGAAAGGGCCTTTTATCATTTAAATGAGAAACACAAACAAGTCGCGGAGGGGCGACTTTCGGTAGAGCACCATGAATTATTAAAATGAACTGTCGTAGTTCATTGAGCGGCGTCGAGCGGCCGATAATCCTGAAAGCATCCAATGAATTCATATGAATTATGCCAATGAATAGATCAACGAATCGCTCATAGCTCGGCGGCTTATATCGACCGTAAGTTATTGTCAGAATTCAGCAACAGGCGGGCACGCGCGAAAATTGGTTAGATGACCGCCAGTGGCAAAAGATTATTGAGTGCTTTCGTGCTTCACGGGATACGTAAGAATATATTGTGGGATTGTAGTTACACCTTGTCCGAGACTTACGAGCGGCATAAAAAAAACCGCCACTTCAATTTTCAATAATTCCGCATTGGAGCTCAGTGATGCTTTAGGCTGCAGTTCCCATTCAATCATTAATGGGTTGATAGCAAAGCATGAAGGTGGAATGGAATACGCGAAGTATCAGGTCGCTAGCTGATACATGACGTAAGTACAAAGGGTGCAGGCGTCCAAGTTGTCAAACGAGAAGTTTTTATCGTGCGGCCTGTCGCCGTTGAATAGAAATGAGTGTTGAATAATGCATGACTCCCCCCTCGCCCCACGAAACTGATTTGCTGCGAGTAGTATTGCCATAACGCGATCTACAACAGGTTCGGTACGATACCGTTGTAAACAAACATTTTTTAACATATTTATGATAGGATATCAACTACTGTGGGGCAATGCCCACCGGATAGAGTTTAGAGATAAATAATCAGTGTTAAAATTAAGATTTTAAAATTAGGCAAAACATGTAAAATCCTACTAATACAATAAATGCGAAAGTATGTGAGGACGGATGAAATGTTTGTTACACAAACACTACTGAACCGATCTAGATGAAATTTGGCACAAAGATAGATTATATTCTGGAATACCCTACTTTTATCAACCCACCTATACGCGGGCGAAGCCGCGGGCGGAAACTAGTATACGAGTTTACTAAAACTGAGTATACGAGCAGATCTTACATTTCTGAAAAAAATATATATAATTTTTTCGTAAAATGTACTCACTGTTTCATTTTATAAAAAGTAAATCTTTCTAATGAACAATTCTGTTTTCGGGGAAAACCGCAGGAAAATCCATCCAATAGTTTGTTAGTTTATCGCGATAGAGACAGAAAGACAGATAAAGAAACGGTAACCCCGTTGTTTTATAATAGTAATCATCGAAACAAAGTATCTAAAAGTATTACGAATATAACTGAAAGTGACAAATAATCTTACATCTTAAAATAATACAAAAGCAACAAACTCAAAATATTATAAAAATGCTGTTCATTTGTACAATAATACATTACATACATATCTTACATAATGTAATGTGACGTATTGTAGAAATGAGATCGAAATATTGTGATAAATGTAGTTTCAATATACCAGCTATGCATCTCCGATAAAATTCTACGTGTAATAAAATCCCTGAGAGGTAGTGAAGCATACGCACGTGAACATAGTCAGTTTATATTGGTTAGAGTTTAAAGTTCCATTCATTCATAAAAACTGGGAATTATATCTTGTTATTCAGAATCATATAGGAATAATATTAGGCGTCATCATTCATCGCCGCTTACGTGGGGTGGTATACAGCTGGAAACGTAGTCAACGGCTTTGTTCATGATAAAAATATTAAGTTATATCCAAATAAAATTATTTACTACTCGTAATAGTATAAGTGCGAAAGTAACTGTGTCAGATTGTTACCTTCTTACGCAAATTACTAAACCAATTTTGATTAAAGTTGCAACAAACGTAGTAAGGAACCTGAGAAAAAATATAGGCTATTTTTATCGCGACAAAAAATACGAAAGGGTTGAGAAAGGGGATGAAACGCTTAGAAACGAGAATGTCATCATCGAAAATTTAATCATTAATATTTGTATTCCAATAGTCAAAATATTGCATTTCATCAAAGGAACATCGAGCTTACTTAATGAAACTCAGAAGATTACATACACAATATTCATACATTGTTATTAAGATACCTTATAAATGGTTACGGATTTAAAATCGATAGCCAATTCCGCGGTATTGCCTAAAGTCTCGGTAGACAACTTCTATTCACAAGTCATCGGCTTCACTTCGTAAAAAAAAATATATTTTATTCAGCGTTTTTTTTTGAAATTTTCATCTGTAACAGGATCAAAACACGGACGTAATCATGGGAAAAACTAGTAAACAAATAAACGCTTACACACTCATACCGGCCGGGAATCGAATCACTACCAAGTACTCATTTTACTCCTCTTGACGGAATTGTAAGCACCAATAAATGACAAATACACGTATAACACATTAATATATTAGACTGTAAAAAAAATTCAATATCACAATACGCGGTATTTGTAAAAATAAAAAGCCTACTAGTCAACTTTTAAGCATTATTTTGACACGCCATTTGTTTACAAGTCGAGACGAGAAAACAGTCTATAAATAAAAATACTTGGTACTTACTTCAATAAATTTTCCATTCATATTAATCTAAGAAAACGTCAATTACCTCACTATGTAGATTAGTGTATGTAATGCAGGATTCCCATGGTCCGTGATTCTTATGAGTCCGCACCAGCACACTATGGGAAGAGTCAGTCTTATAGAGTCCCATCATAGTTATACTCGTATATAAGGTTTCGTAACAAATTTAATTTCGCTTTTAATATATCTCTCTATACGAATCTATAAAAATGAATGTGTGTGAGTTTATTTATTTGTCCTTTTCAGACTCTGAAATGGTAGGAGACAAAGCGCTAATGTCTTTATTTATTCAGAATTCTCTAAAAAAGGTTTTGCTACCAAAATTATATCGCTCGGTCACATGGTTGATGAGTTGATGAGTAGCAACGCGCGCCGGGTACAACTAGTTAGTTATAAATACAGTCAAAACTGCCTAGTATCTCAAGACAGACAGAATGCACACCACGTGAAGAATCATTATACGACTACTCCAAAGAAATATATAGATACATAACTACCACATAGAGTTGTGCATGTTATTTAAATGGCTCCTTAAGAATTTGTATATACATTATATACTAAGGCAGTTAGTAAAATAGATATGAAACATTATCAACACGCGATACCAATAAAAAATTGCCGTTACCTTAACGATGTAATCGATTCAATATTAGCTCCTCTATAAATAAAACATTAGTTAATTAAATTAGGAACCACAAAAAGACGTTATGAACCAGCCTGTAATCGATAGCTTTTAATATCGATTCTATACTTTATACGATCTATACGATTCTATAAAATTTAAACTGGACCCACTGTGCAAATTACGTTAATGATTCGAGGTACTCACGATTTTTGCGCCGTTACTTTAACCTGGATGTATGTTCTAAATCTCAGCATGAAAGACCTGTGCTCAGTACTGTCATCAATGAGTTGAAGCCATTCGAATTAGCTCAGGCATCAGTCGTCATCACCTCTTGAGCTAGTAAACGTGATTCCAAACAAGTTTAGTGAACATTAATTTGTTTTCTTAATCTATAGAAGTAGATACTGATTCTTTCGATAGCCAGTGTCCAATATTGATATTAATTATTATGTAGTCCGTCTGCTATACGGATATTGTAATAATTTTAATTACTTATCTGATATTTAATCTAATATAGTGACTCAGACGTTATCCGCCATTCAAGATTAATATTTATTAGGAAAACAAAATGGTAGCCTGAACACTTATCTGATAAATTTTATAAGTCTTGTTTTTATGTTCCTTGAAGGGCTCATCGGCGGCAAGTATCGATTATAATTGATCGGCCAAGTTAAGCAACAGCGGGCGCGGTCAGAATGTCACACGCTTCAGTGCTTCGGAAAGCACGTAGAGCATTTCGGTTGTTAAGTGACAAAAAAAGGTTATATTATATACGTATCCTGTACTAAGATTAATATGGAGATATTGAATTTGTAAGTTACAACGTAAG
Source organism: Asbolis capucinus (assembly GCA_018249125.1). NCBI lineage: Eukaryota > Metazoa > Arthropoda > Insecta > Lepidoptera > Hesperiidae > Asbolis > Asbolis capucinus. The sequence goes on from DWJZ01000471.1 coordinate 25,527, forward strand.
TTCTAGTCAAATTGCTAAATTGCGCGCTTTACCACCTGGACAACATGGTTGCTTACTATCAGGCGGGATTGTGGTCAAGCACTAATTTATTAAATATAAAAAAAACGTTAAACCTAATATTAAAACTGTATACACTTATACTCGGTGCAAATTTGATCTGGAATTTTTTACAATACAAGTAGATTTTATATGATAAATATTCCAAATCGAAATTGCACCGAGTATAAGTAAACAAACTGTCAGTTCAAAACACGAATATTCATTTTAGTAAACATCAAAGTTAAACAACTGGCCACCGCAGTCAACAAAGTAGCGCAGCGCCAAGACTCCAAGTTGCAACATACTAAGCCAAACTAAATATATGTAAGGTTAACAGTGTTAATTAAAGGCTACACGTGGCGAGATTACAAGTGTGTAACGGTACATTAAACGGGTGCAATCAAAGCGGGAATGAAACGCGCCATTTGCGAGTTCTATTTTGATTTGCCTACGAGACGCCATCTTACCTCCGCTTGACGTTAAGAGCCACTGGATTGAAAGTGTGGTTAGTTGTATAAACAACCTGGGGTTTTATAGTGTGCTTGTTTGATCTAATTACGTTCTAATAAAATCTTCTGCCAGAATCTACTCGATTCCTCACAGTAACTGGGATTGGATGACGTGACATATAGACGAATTAGTTTTTTCTCAAAACCCATTTCTAGTTAGTATTTTGTAAGTGAAACAATTTGCTTCATAGCATCAACTCCATGAGGTCTATAGAAATTTATAATATAATGAAAAATCCGGCTTAAAAACTTTTATGTCATCTATTGATTTTACTTTGGTTTTTTACAATACCCACTAAATTTATCCAGGTAAATTTGAAAGGTAGATATGTACCTAATTATTTTAACCAACCGTAATACAATGGTTAATCTACTTAGTCCTTAACTACAATACGATAACATATATCAAATACGATAGAAATCGTACGGCAATAAGAAACATACGTACACTTGTAAGCTTAACCAAATATTGCAACGAAGAAAGTTATTCCACTACTTGAACGTTCACTGACGGTCGACTCGTGAGTGTAATTACTAGAATATTAATTTTACTATTATAGATTATATATGTATGGCTGTACGTCTATATCGATTTAGTGAATTTGACTTAACTTTTTATCCAATAACCTATTGACAGTTTGTGGCACTAAAACTAAAATTAACATCTATAGGTTTTTGTTTGGTACGCCTGTCTACATATATCAGATCAAAAAGTGAAAAAATGTGACCCAATTCTAAACACGTCAGGTCGCAAATTTGTCTAGATCATATATCACGCATAGCAAAACATCTATGGGTTTTTACTCCTCTATAGGAGTAAAGGATTCATCAAAAGAGAGAAGGGATGAATCATAATGGCGCCCGCCGACGAGAAAGCTCGGCAGTGAGCGCCCGCGCACTTCACGAATCGCTTCGCAATGCGCGTGCGCATGTTTGCGACATCCCATCTAGCTCCGAAACCGCGCCAGTTCTGCATGATCTAAAAGGTTACTAAGTTAAATACCAAGAATAGGTTAGATGTCAGCTCAGACACAATGACGTTAAGATTCAATATTGAAACTATTTAATAGCTGCTTAGAAAGATATTAACGAAAGGGTTTTAGAGATTTATTTTACATATAACTGACATAAATAACATATAGAACTTAAGTATATTAACAAGATAGTAGATATCACTCTGAATACAAACAGATATAAAATAATATTAATAGAAACGTTAGATTTAGATAAAGTATTGATAACTTTCATTGATTCAAACGACAAACAAAAGCCAGCCCCAGGTATCTACAGTTTTCACAGGACATTGTGCAGAGTTATATCAAAATAATCTTAATATTTATAAGGTGTAAGATCGCTATCAGTATCGAAGGTTTCTCCCTGCAGGTACACCGCTTAATACAGCTGAAACCTACGTGACACAATCTCATGATCGTGACGACAGCAGACTGTAGATACACATCGAACTAGATCGAGGTCACTGTGCTGAACTTAAAATATGCAGGAATCGTGTTTATAAATAAATAAGATTTGTAACATGCAAAAAAGAGACTAATGTAGAATATTACTAAGACTTTCATATCTTCTTATTATGCTCGAATAGAAATATTTGGAATAAAATGATAATTTTATCAGTAAGGAATCGTATTCTTGATATAACATGAAATTGGTCTTGTGAAGCGATCTACTACATGAAGCCTAGAGGCCAATCTCAAATAAAAACATTAGTTACGTTAGTTTATATAAAACACCTACTTAAAAAACTTCTAAAAAAGTCCAGTGGCTTATTCACTGCAACTGTACTTTCTTTTATGATCCTAACACAACTTTTGTGAAGATACAGTCGCGAAGATAAAAGAAGTCTCGAAATGAATAAAAGCTTTCAAAATGAGCCATTAAATACTGGCGACAGATAAAAAAAACAAAGAAACAAAAACACAAAAGAAAAGCCACACAGGCTTAAGATTGAATAAATAGTTTAAATGCACCTCTGTACACAACTAACACAACACGGGTACAGTTGAAAGGATCTGTTTTTGATGTAAACTCGGTTGAGCTGGCGTCGCGTCGAGTTGACATCAGCGAAAGGTAAATAACACTTTGGACGTAACAATAAAGTCTTAATGAGCGCCTGTTTCAGATTCTACGAAGATAGCTTTTGTGCAATTATAGTAATTTATACAGGAACCTAGCTATTGTTCCCTGTCGTTTATATAGTTGTTCAGACGTACGCACTCCATTATAATTCGTAGAAGAGTGAACAGCGCAGCCGTGAATGGATTACAAGTGAGTTATTAGTCAAGTCAGAAGGTTTCCTAGACGCCGGGCCAAAAGAAAAAGTTTTCTGGTGCGTATAGAGCAGCAAGCATAATAAGTTCTGCCCACGCGCCAATGAATCATGCGCCAGAACCCGCCCGCTGTAGCAACGAGAACAGCAAAAACATTACCTACTTTTGAATAAGATCCCTTTCTCTTTCTACACCTCTGAGTGCTGCACTCCGGGGCCATTCATTACATCAATAACATACGAATCACAAGTGCAAAAAAGTATCACTGATGACTTATCATTATGTGCTGGTAACGATTACGGTTCACGAACAACCAGCGTACCAATTACATTGAAGAACGAAAAATACGCATCAAACCAGTACACAAATAATAATTTATGATTTATCAAAGACAAACCCATAGATAATAAAGAAAAAAAAGGACAAATTCCACAGAAGACTCGAAGTATATGAAAATTTTAAATTATCACCATTTTCAGGGAACAAAATGCGGTTGTTTATACGAATGCGCGCCAAATGAGCATAAACGTTTAAAGAACGCTAAATTCACAATGACAAGTAAAATGCTCTTTTACGTGAGAGACGCTTTTGAGACAACAAACAATACTCACGACCTTAAATTTATTATACCACATGAAGCTTTGATTAAGATGCCTCTATAGTTCAGTGTTTATACGTTCTGTGGTTTATGCTAATATAAGATTTAATAAATTATTTCATTTGTACCAAATATTAACCCAATCGGTAACACATGAACAACATTCATATTACGTATTAAAAGAATTTTAATACTTTCACTATATGATACAATTACATACATCACATAAAAAATAGTAATATTGATTTCAAAACAAACCTGCAACCGACAGTACCAGTTTCGTAACATGGTCTACAAAAATATGTTTACTTTTTAATTTGGACATTAATATATTGTCGCATAACGTCCACTTATTGCAGTCAAAGCGTGACGGAGTTGAACGAATGACCATGAAGTGCGTAGAGCGGCCAGCCGCGCCGTCGTGATACGTAAAAACGGTGACTCACGAAACGAGAAGGAGAATACCCAACACAGCGAGTGTGATAGTGACGCAAGATGCGAGAAAACCGGTTTGAAATTTCGAGTTTCAATCCGATATGCTCCTGTCTGTGCCAAGTCAACTTCGCTTGAGTAGAGCTCCATTGCTGTTCGAAACAAATACGAGACGAGAGAAATGGATCGTTATTTTTACTCTCATTTCACTTGAAAGGAATCGTTTAAAGTATAAACACTTATCTTCATTCAAGGCCTGTTCCTTATAGTGAATGTCCGTTTTGGAAATCGGGTATTAAAAGAATTTACCATTTTGCGAACAAACGCTTTATAGAACTGTTCGTGTTTGAATTACTTTGAGACCGTATACCAATTTCAAAATTAGATCTAATGCGTCTACAATGTTGAACTGTAAATTTGAAGTGATCCTATTCTAGGCTTTTATATGTACATAAATTTTATGCGACCCTGAATCAGTTGAAAGTATTGTTATTATTGTTCATCTGACTATTGTATAAAGGTTACCGAGCAAACACTTTCGTTATCGCGACACGGTGTGGGCTGTGATGATGTCACTCCTACTTTGGCTCTTCTTATCTTGTAGATAATACACGAGCTAGGAATGTTCTGAAGCATCAAATGCTAAGAACTGTAAGAAGCTAAGCGAACGTGCCCTATTTGATTTTTATTGTTATATCAAATGGATAACGGAATGCACGAAAAACAATATTGCATATAAAAATCTAGTATTGTAATTTTATTGGCACCCACGCCGCGTAGAGGAATCTATAACAGATAGCGTGTAAAGATTATCAAGTTACCAATGATCACTGAAGAAAGTTTCTAGAAGATTACAGGAATTTTCCGATTGGCTGGAAATGATCGCGTCTCCGTGAATCATTTCTAGTTTTTTACAACGCGTCGGCCGCAGAGAAAACTCGTACATATTATTATGACACGAAACTGTACAGGAGGAAATGGAATTACCATTTACAGTATCTCAAGTGACATTACAAATAAATAATTGTGCGTCGTTACTCTAGCAAAGTTGTGTAATTTATTTTCGATATAACAAATACCTATCTAAGATAGAATTGAATATGCATAAATATGTTAGCTTATGAGGCCATAACACTTAATTATAAATTTTAATTACTTAGTACATAGATAGCATGTGATACATTTTTCGCCATCACAACTTTTAGAGAGTTGCATGTAAACATTGGAAAGTTGTGCGAATTGCGTAAGTCGTTAAAGGATTACATTAAGGTACCTATTTATAGAGATCCTACAAAAGTTCTTAATTCTGTTGTCAGGGAAAAATTCCAGGTATAGAAATGAAAATTATAAACTAAAATGATAAAACAAACAAGACACAAATTTCATATACTTTTAACAATATACAAATATTAAACGAAAACTTTTCGCATGACAAAAAGATATTAGATTCAGGTACCAAATTGAAGACTTGGCAGACGCCTTTTTATTAAGTCGTTGTCATAAAAACGAACGTAGCCTATACAGTTTCACAAAAACTAAAATAACATTAAATTTAATAGAGGTGAAAGAGATTTTTTTACGCATCGTTATTGTGTTATCCTAAGCAAAGAAAATTCAAGCTTGTCCAAAAAAATTAATTACTTTTTCAATGATCGAGAAATTTTTAATGATGACACGGAAATTTTTAATGATTCAAGTGAAACTGTTTCGTCGTAAATACATATATTAAACTAACACGAGTCTTAAATCAAAAGTAAACAATATTACATTATTCAATTACTTCCTACGTCATGGTAGTATTGTCAAGATTATGAAGCACAAAACAAAAGGTATATTTTATCATGTGCCAGCAATCGTATCGTAAGGCTACTGTTGCGACACAGCGACCGGTCGGACTGGTTCGAGTGCCGAAACGGCGCCAATCATAGCCTTAACGCCGCCCAACTGCTGCGATCCTAGTACTCGGTAACACCATCACCTCGACTGTATGCTTTCTCTCCTTATACGGAGTTTAATTATTATTAATCGCTGTTAATACAGTTCAGCGCGATATTAAGTGATATTTAATTTGTACTATTTCGTGGACAGAGTTGTTCATTTACTGTTAAAATTTACGTAATATAAAAATAATTAAGTTTACGAAATTACCTCTTCGAATCAAAAAATTACCTATCAATTACAATAAATAGGCTGTATAAAAACGAATATTTCAGTCATAATGAACATCAAACTTGTTTTATTTAAATCGAATCAAGAGCAGTCTAATATAGACGCAGAACTTATCAATAACCTGATGAAAGTACCGTAACTATGGTTTAAATAAAATAACGCAAAGAACATATCGTCATTTCCCGCAGCTTACTTTTCATTTGGCATATTAAATCCTCTGCCACCATTCGAACCCATTAATATTTATTTATTAATGAATGTGATTGATTATTCAATCATTGGCAACAAGCGTGAAGCTTGTTAAACATACGCCGAAATTATCACACGTACCAGTGCCAACAGAAGTGTGATTGATGTATAATCTACGAACGAACAAACCACGCAAGTAGATTGACGACGGGAAGCATGTAACACACAGATCTTCGCAATCGAATCGAAACCGAATATTTCCAAAATATTGACTTCCTGTGCACAATTCATACCGAAATTAGCCAAATGC
>DWJZ01000472.1:0-32056 GCA_018249125.1 Asbolis capucinus
TCGACAGGGCGGTACTTGGGAGCAAAAAGTTCCCGCACCACAACCCTTCGGCCCGGCTCCTCCTCCTCCTCCACTTCTGGAATGGGGGGTGGGCGATCCATTGGCGGACCGCGCACAGCAAATCTTCCGGCTTATAGCCGTCGGCGGCCGGCCCCACCGGGGGAATCCCGCTTGTGGGAAGCCCAGTGAGGCGCCTGCACGACGTAGGTTTAAACTATGCGCGGTCACGCCAACTAATTGCCCCTTTCCCCATGAAAGGGGGCTAAGTTTAGCACGGGTATTAGATAGCCCTCACTTGCTATCTCACTCTTAATGCCAGAATGGTATACAACAGAGCGAGATAGAAGTGCGCTTCAAGCCGTTTCATGCAAAGCACATCTGACCCTAATATTACAACTGAACCATATTGAACGCATGACCGTAAAATTTGGTTTACAACGGCTGATAACCAGCCCGCATTCATCGGTAACTAGGCCGTCAGATCAGAACTTCAGAATTGATTTTACTGCTGGATCTCACACCAAATCCTGCTAATATTCCAAATGCCAGAGTTTGTGAGGATGAATGGATGATTGTTACTCCGGCAAAAAGTACTGAACGGATTTGAATGAAATCGATTACAGGGATAGATTACAGTTTGGAATAACACATAGATTACTTTCATCAACAAAACACACGGTTGAAGCCGCTGGCGGACTTTGTTATAATGAATTTCCTATGCTGTATGCTTTAAAAACTGTAAATAGACCCGAAATTAAACCTCTGTACTCTGTGACCACTAACACCGTACCACTAAGCAACTGCATTAATAATTACAGTTAAAGAAACCTTTCTACAAATATTTAAAATTTAAAAAACTTCTAAAACTCCAACATTAATTTTTGCACTAACTCATTTAAGCTTTTTGGAAAACGAATTTGGGTGAATTTCTTCACGCCCAATAGACAGAGTAACACCGTTTTGGAAGAAACCGTATACCTGAGTTCAATTTGCATAGAAGCATTCTATAACAGTTCTGTGAGTTTATATCACATACATTGTTTCCGCACTGTGAACACGCAACGGTCAATTATTGACCCCGGGCGGTAAAATGAATTCAAGTTCTAGCCGTTGTCATCTAGACACGCGGTAGCGAGTCAGCCAAGTTCAACTTATTTAAGGGACTAAGGACTATTCTACTCTAAGGACTATGTATGTACGACTAAGGACTATGTACTCGTAAGTACTCGGTGCAGATTCGACATGTGCACAGAGTATAAAGTCCGTCTTGTCTAGAGAAACTTTAAAATAACTTTGCCCTAGATGCAAGGTCTTGTAAACTATGTTATCTTTGCATCAATGCGTCTTCAAGACAAGAGTGAATAGGCTTCATCTAAGTTAATGCGCTTTACCATCTAAGAGTACATCGCCATTTACCGTCAGTTTATATTATAGTAAACATATAACATGTAAAAATATTTACGGATACTCAACGTATAAAAATCGATATTGCTATCGCGGAATGACTAGTATATTAAAATAAAAATTTAAACCTTTTGTAAATAAGCAATTTCATAATACAAAAGGTTCATCAAAATCAAAACATATTGTGTAAAAAGTGGCCAAGCTCAATAATTATATGAATATGTTTGCCCTTGCCAAATTGTCAGTAAGTGAGATATAAAAAAATTATAAATTTATTTTAAATGTGTGTTAAAAGTTACATCACTATTGAAAAATTATGCACCTACTAATAATAAAAAGCATATAAAAACAACAGTGTTTTCTCAGAAACCTTTACATGTTTTTATAGTAACTAACTCTATAACAAGATGTAACCAGTGAATCGTAACTTGTTGATTTATATCGATAAGTGTAGCGCACTGCAAGTAAATTTACTTTCAACGCTTAGCATTACCTGACCTCACGTTCTCGTATCGACGTGATCAATCGTAGCATTAACCGGTTGCATCTTTTATTATTCTATTTTACGATAAGCTTCATTATTGTAGTAATGTAAAAAACCAGCCAAGTTTATGACAGGCCATGAATATGTAGAATTCTGAAAGTGTAGAATTCTGAATGTGTAGAATTCTGTAGTTGATATAACAACTAACTAACTCGGTTATCTGTTGAATCTATTCAAAATATTTGTATTTTTGACTTAAGGCTGCTTCCGAAAAAGGTTTCAGAATAGCGTGCAGATGAAGTAATATTTGTTCGGTACTCAACTGCATGATATAAAGCCTAGGATTATTACATATATATAGGTATATAGCTAATATAAAGTATAAGTACTAGTTAAAATAATATCTTTGAGTTTGTAATGTTCCTACGTAAAAGTTACCGTAAATGTACCGGCCTTTCCCCGTTCCTGTTCCACGTAATTTTAAGAACACCCGACAGTTCTGTCACGTAAAATATTAGTTAAAATAACTCAGAGAAAGTAATCGCAGGCATTTTGCGGTCAGATCGATCAGCACTGGTTTTAAAATTACTAAACCTAAGTTTATAAAGTGACTTTTAATGGCTTACCAGTGGAAGAAGATTTTTACTAAATGTGACTTTCGAAGACATTTTTATGAAATACATATATATACATATATATATTATTGTTATTGTCTCTACATTGTTTATGATGAATGAATGTTGATGAGAACTAAATGCTGTCTCTTAGTAATATAATCTAGTGATGACTAGAATCCGGCCGTGGCTTCGCCCGCGTTTATAAAGAGTAGACGGATATGTTATTCCGTACTACAATGTCTGTGCCAAATTTCATTTAAGTCAATTCTGTAGTTACGGCGTGTAAGAAGAACAAACATCCATCCATCCATTTATTACTAGGATTGTATTATCTTATCCACCAATCCGCATGGGAACAGCGTAGTGGAGTATGCTCTAGGCCTCGGAGTAGAGACTGCTCAGTAACGCCATCTATGGGTTGACGCCATTACGAATCTTATTAATACAAATTGCCTAGAAGGACTAAAGGAGTGACAAAATTTTCTTAAATTTAATGTGTATTACTAAGTTAAATGATATTTTTTTCGACAACTATTAGAACCTATATTATCGATAGGGGGTATCGTTATCACCTAGAATATTATTAAAAATTATAATTATATTACAATAACAACGGAATTATTGTATTAAATTACATTTCAAAATAATTGCGAATAGAAGTAAATTTAACGGTTATCTTTCGGTGATCAAATTTCAAATTATTTAAATTACCTACCCGTAACAATGGCTTCATTAACTTAAGTAATTGTTTAATTGTTAGATTGTATTTCAAACAATTATTTGTATTCACATTGTTTCAGATTCAAACCGCTCTCGCGCAAGACTACGATGGTAAGTGTATGAGTTAGTTCTTTGTATCACTGTGTAATGTTTACTCCTGTGCAGTGATGAAGCTACTGGAGGGATAGGAAGAACCGGGGCCTCCAAGTTCAGAGGGCCTTCGGAATCTGACAGATTCTAAATTGAACTTATTAATAACTCTCCCAACTTCGGAATATTAATAACCTAACATGGGCCCTACTGTGCACGATAAAGAGCTGATGATAAAGTAGCTGTACAACTTTAAAATATTTAAATATATCATTTTTATATTTTGACTTGTATAGGTAGAACTTGGGTTTAGCTGGGGTCATAGTTTAGTTTTTGCACCAGGACGCTTCTGTGAGATCCTCCTTCGTGCGAAGTTAATGTCTCGATTCACGACCAAGACAAATATTTATGTCCGTAACCGTTTGTTTGCTTGAACGTACTAATCTCAGGAACTACTGGTCCGATTTGAAAAATTATTTCAATGTTTAATAACCCATTTATCGTGAAAGGCTATAGGCTATATATTATCACGCTAAGAACAATAGGAGCGGAGCACCAATGAAGAATGTTTCAAAATCGGAGTTTATTCCTATTGAAGAGTTTCCGCTGCGTGTGCCGCGTAAACGGTTAAAGTTTTGCAAAAATCATGTATGACAGAAACGAAGCCGCGGGTTTAAGTTAGCGTTAGCTCAAAGTAACTATTCCACGCGAATGAAGTCGCGGGCGGAAGCTAGTTTTATAATAAAAGAGAACGGTTTAATGTTTTGATATAGTTTTCATATGCAGGCAAACGATCGCCGCCGCATAGACTTGAAACTTTGCGTACAGCTTAAAATCGACACGTGGTCGAGCTGGCAATGAACGCCTCCTTTTGTAGCTAAGACAGAAAATTAAGGGAACTTTCCGATAATTTGTGCAACAAAATTCTGACTTATACCTCGGCAACGATTCGAAAAGATGTTTTTCTCACACAAATTTAACAAGTCTGTACATCAAAAATGAATACAAACATGACAATTTTGTATGGAAAACATTAGTTTCGTGTATTTCGTCGTAGAAGATAGCATAACTGGATCAACCGATAGGTCGGCGACCCGTCGGTCCAAATATCGCTGGAAGTATAGAGTGGCTGCGAATTTGCGTGAACTTCTTGTTGAAGACTGGGAAGCGCTCACGCAAGACCGTCTTAGGTGTAGAGTTCTCTTGCAGGAGGCCAAGACTCAGTTTGGGTTGCTACGTAAAAGGAGTAAGTAGGTAAGTAAGTTAACGTTATTTTCGAATCGTCGCCAAGGTATAGGAGAAAATTAAAGTTACATAAAGTTAAAGGACGTACAGAAGATCTTACGTAAGCTCATGCGTTAAATAGACGGGAGATTCCAAAATGTTCAAAAGTTGTGTTACATCATACTTGAACGTAAAAAAAATGTAACTATTCCAGTGACAGATATCCAGTGCACGTTTGCTAGTGGAGGAAGCGGTTTGCGCGACTCAGTCACCGCGTTGCTGAGGAAGCCCGAAGGTTTCCGAGGAGCTCCTCTCTTCGCTGACGACCGCACCACCGATCCCCTAGGGGATTCTGTCTGTCAAATTCGACCAGAACCGGAAGATCCAACGGGCTTGCTCTACCGATTACGGATCACAGACTTTACCAAATGTGGCGTGTTGAAAAGAAACGTAAGTAATTGTTGCAAACCACTGTCCCACTGCTGGGCTTGGGTATAGTCTCATAATTGGAGGCTATAGACCATCCCGCTGGCCCAGTGCGGGGCTTACTGGCCAATCGCAGAAGTTCTTATGCCGCTTAAAGGCCTCCAGAATGGTTCTACGTTGCCTTCGAAGCAAGTCCTCATAAAATTTTTGCCACTAGTATCATAAATTTTCCGAACATGCCCGCTGTTGCTTTACTCATCATTTTTGATCGAACAGACACCGGTCTATAATCCTTGTAAGGATGGATGGATGTTTCGTAGTTGTTTACACAAAAAGTACAAGACGGATATACATGAAATTTGGTACAGAGATAGATTACAGTTTAAAATTACAAATAGACATTTTTTTATCAACATATGGGCGGAGCTGCCGTCGCAACCATTAATAACATTAAAAAAATATGAAAACTAAAAATTTTTTTTTATTGTCTGTAGTACAAAGTAACAGTTTATAATAATTATTCCAGTACATTCTACCAAATTAACCGTATGCAATATTGTCAGGGTTTATAAAGTAAACTTAAACCATAGTTAATTAATAAAATATAAATAGTTAATTAATAAAATATAATTAATAATATATAAAAGAGTATAATTTTTGACACGTTAAAATAGCAGTAAAATAAATTATCTCAGAAAGTACGTGAGCTACAATGTATTCAAAAGCCAAGTCAACGCAAACTTTTAGACAAAGGCAACACGACAAGATACACTATAATATTTGCAATAATTACGCCTGGAAGTATACAATATCCAACTTCGCGTAGTTCATAAAATACATTCGTTGTCATTTTGTTTTATATTTTAAATTATGAATAATAACTGCTTACTTATTTAAAAGCTGACGAATCTCTTTCGCTTTTTCTACTTAATATAGCATCTTCTCGAAACGATTTGATTCAAGAAAATGTTGACGATTTTTAATACCTACGTAAATAAATTAATTTTGACTTTGATTTCGAACACTTGTCAGAAAATTTTAGTTGATAACCTATATCTACAGTAATAATAAAACTGTAACAGGGACAGTTCTGTACATTAGGTGTTTTTTGAAAATTTTAATGCAGGGAGGCTTTGTTATTGAATAGAGACCAAAACAATTTTTTTTTTTGGATTTATTGTCTGTCTGTTTTTCACTCAAAAAACACTGGACAGATTAAGACGAAACTCGGTGTAGTCGTCGTTTAAAACCCGAGAATTGTTACAGGATATGTTTTATCCCAGAAAATAGATTAGTTCCCGCAGGATAACAGGTTCAAATTAGAATGACAACTCCGAAACCCATGGACCAATTTAGATGAAATTTAGCATGTTTGTGGCTTATGTAAGGACAATAGTTATGGGATACATTGTATCCCAGAAAACTGTGTTTTCCCGCGGGATAATAGGTTAAAACTAGTACTCTAAAATCACCCGACAACTCATCTTTCGAAGGGAAGCGAGGACTGTTTCTAGTGTTACATAAAGCAATCAGTTTTCAAGATAAAGATTACGTAATAATATAACAACATGCTATAAAATAAAACTGCAAGTGCATATCGAAACACATGTCATTGTAAAGTCAGCGGTGTGTACAACCCGTTACTGTAACAGTATGCAGCGTGGCCTACAGACAACGAGGTGGCTAGTTCTGATGCATTATTATCTTGAGACCGGTATCGAGAGAAACTTTAAGATATATGTCAATAGGCATAAATACTATATTGTTGGATAAATGGAAAACGGCATCCGGTCCTGGGTGAAATCATGCGAAGCTTCTTGTGAGTTCGCTAACTTGAACTAAATGGTTGGTTTAGTTAGTTAAAATTATGGAATTATTAACATTTATAAACTGTAACAGGTATTGTAATGTTAAAGAACGTGATTCTATATTTAAATTTTTAACTTTTTTATTTTAGCGGCTTTTGTTAAATGCTTGTTTTGTTAATCTATTTACTATAATTGTAATATTTAGGAATAATCTATAATTATTTCGGGAGTCTAAAGTGAATATATATATAATATAAATACAGTACAGAAAATCTTTCAACGACAGCATAAGAAATTAAATATAAAGAATTCCCAAAAATAAGTAACAGTTAACAGATTTTTTGGTCATGACTGAACACGATGTTAAATTTATGTATTGTATTTTCTTTTTGAAACGACTTTAAAAAAAAGAGTGGCTGTACATATTTTAATGTCTCTTTTTTAATTGATTGCTTGTGACATAAAACTCTTACTCTTTTTCTTGAGTCGGCTGCCAAACGACTGGTCCTTATCCATTTCTATCTACTATATTTATGGTTGGTCTGTACATAGAAGTACATAGAAGATGGTGACCGTGGCCAATCTTCGTTTGTGAACTATTCCCATAAAAATAATACTTAAGATTATACGACGTTGAAATTATAATTTTTACACGACCAGGGCTTTGTGCACGTGCGGGTGTGGTTCCCGCAGTTCCCCGGGGTGGTGATGCAGTCCGACCAGGAGCTGATCATCATGTGCAAGCCTCCAGAGCCCACCATCATCGAGAACAAGGCTGCAGGTTTTGCCGGTAGCTTGTGAGTATAGTACCCCACTTGCATGCATAGACACTATACGAGCACGAACAAATCTTGTTGGAGGTAGGTGGTAACACTGAAAAATATGAACTTGACTTGACTTACTGATCTTTATATATATATATATATATATTTATATAATTCTACTGTACTTGTGTATGTCACTGAACTCCTTCGAAACGATTGGATCGATTTGAATAATTTTTTTGTATGCGTTTGGGTGGCGGCGTGGATGGTTTAGATTCATAAATCAGCCTGGCAGATGGCGCTGTAGTCGGTATATAGGTTATTTATCTAAACTGCAACTAAATGGCTAAGTTTGGTTTTGAAATATTTGTGGAAGTTCAGGAGGGAAAATATGTGCAGTGTAACGTTATTTCCATTTTTTTTTTAATAAACGTTTGGTGTAAACGATAACAGAAAAAAGCCAAATGTCAGTATAGAGCGGTTGAAGTATTGTTATAAAAAAAACAAAATTTTCAAAAAAAAGATCTACTTGACGCTCATTCAATTGTTTCCGTTACAAAAAAATTAATGATACCTAGTAATAAAAAAAAAACTTCCAGTCCTCACGGAGCCCGTGTCTCCGGCGTGGTGGAAGAGACGCCAGGCCGGCTAGAGTACGAGGTAGCGCTGTACAAGGAGGCCCCGCCCGTGTCCCGCCACTCCAACCACTCAGTGGACCTGCCCGTTGACCAGGTAACTACTGTACGTCATCATACTTTACTTCACTATTTTTTTTTCAGGAACCAATATTCCATTCTTCAAATTTACCATGAAAGTTTACATCACCACTTACCATCAAGTGGGATTGTAGTAAAGCATTAAAAATCTTCTAATATTAAGTTACTCTATGGTAGAAACTGGTTTGAATTTAAAAATAGAGTAAGAGGGTGTTCGATTTGAAGTTGTCAAAAGTGTAAAAAAAATAGAAGTTGTATTTTTTTTATTAATTAGAACATGGGTCGGTAACTTGCGGCCAATGCAATTGCAGTGCGGTCCACAGAGACCCCATGTACACGATGGAACTTGGCGTTTTGACTGATCCTCCCAACGACAACACGAAATGTGCCCCGCACCAATATCCTTATAACATTTGTAGCCAATTAAAATATGGTTTCATGAAAAAGAAGAAATAAAATATGGTTTCATTAAAAATAACTTTTAATAATAAACTCCTAAATAATAATAATACTTTAGGCTTTATCGAAGAATTCATTTATTTTTTATAAATATTGTTAGTAAATTTATAACTCATATATGGACTTTGTATTGTAAAGTTTTGACTTTCGTTAAGTGAGCTTATAGTTCCTATGACGAAATAAAAAGTTTTCATTTCATTTCAATAATTTTGTGAATTTGGTATTTATCAAATTAGATCAAATCTATCTAATGATAGTGACCTACTGATTTACATAAATACATTTTAAACAACTTTAGGCTTTATCATATATAATTTTAATATATATATATATATATATTTATTAATTTTATAGTTAACGTACCTACGGACTTTTTATTGTTAAATTTTGACTTTCGTCTAGTGAGCTTTTGGTTCCTAAGTCAAAATAAATGCATTTAATTTAAACAAACACCAGCAAATGACGAATTAATAAAACTGAACCTTTGGTTATCACAATGCACAATTTTTTTTGTAATAAAAAAAGACAAGACTACGGACAATACTCCATCTACTACTATCTAACCTATGTCCTGCCTTTAAAGAATACCTACAGCAAAGCGATTCAGAGTTGCAAATAAAGCTATTAAAAACGTTATGATTACTCAACACATTTCTTGGAAGCTACCCGTTAGTGGCCTAGTAAGCTGCGTCACTTACAAAAGTACATTGAATAACTTAGCAATAACATTAATCGCAAAGATGTTTATTTGAATTTGAATTCGTTACCGGAATTCCATTACTAATTCCCTGTGTACACGCTGTCATCGCTGTAGTCTCGTGACCCACAACTGGGCTCGATGATTAACTCTAGTGTGGATTGCTAGACTTCAGCTTTGAAAAATTTATGGGGAAATCTCTGGAGTGCGGGTTTTTATCCTTCACCGTGACAAGTGATAATTAATACTACTAATATTATAAATGCGAAGGTTTGTGTGGATGCATGTTTGTTACTCGGTCACGCAAAAACCACTGAACAGATCTAGACGAAATTTTAACGAGGTGTACTCCAAGATATAGGTGCGTTCAGAAGTCTATGTCATGTCCAGGTTCATTCCAAATGTTCAACCCGCTAGTTTACCACTGTATGAAGAACAGGTAATCTTTAAAATAAAACATTAAACAACATATTTAAACCCTGTTTTATAAAAACTGCGAGATCGAAAGTGTATGAATTTAGCACATTTATGGGGAAAGTAGTATTTTATATAATGCACTAGAAAATGCCCTCGCTTCGATTCACAAGAAAAGTTGTCCATTGCTTTCGGAACAGCCATACTAACTTTAATCTACTATCCCATGGGAGTAAAGTATTTATCTAGGATAAAAAGTATCCTAAAACCATTGTCTTTACATAAACCACTAACATGCTAAATTTCCTCTAAATTGGTCCATTAGTTTCGGAGTTGACATACTAATTTTAACCTGTTATCCTGTGGGAATTAAACCATTTCCTGGGATAAAACCTATCCTATAACCATTCTCGGGTTTTAAACTACGACTATGCCAAATTTCATCTAAATCTGTCTAGTGATTTTTGCGTTAAATTCGAGTAGACAAACAGACAAAAAATCCAAAAAATCGTTTTAGTCTCAAATCCTTCCTGCATCAAAATTTACAAAAAATAAGTTATGTACAGAATTGACCCCGTTACATTTTTAGTATTAATATAGATATAGTTTACAAATACATTAAATAATGAAAAATTACACACACCACAAACTAAATAAAACACACTGTATTAAAATATAATCTATAATTATCTTAATTCCAATTAACAACTACAGCACCACTGTCAGTAATTCAAAAGTATCCCTATCTCATTGACTTATGGTTGAAATTCAACTGCAAAAAGCCCTATCGATTAAGTCACTTATGACTTTTTGTTGCAGGCTGTTCCCATTGGTACAAAACTACAGTTGCGAGCTCGTATCAACCCAGACTCTGCGTGGCGCCATATTAAGCTGCTAGAGGTGGCTGTGTCTCCAGATCCTGACAGACCTCATGCTGCTGGAGCTGTGCTACTCGTCAAGGATGGGTTAGAAAACTTTTATTTACGTCCTATAACCTAACTAGCTTTCTGTTAGTGGATTTCTGTTCGATTTCTGAGAATTAGTTTTGAGGTTATGTATTGTCTATATTATCCAAGTATTCTTCACGAATAATGAAAGGATACGTACGAACTGCAATGTAACCTGTTTGGTAGTGAGTCTGCCTGCGAAACAAAAGGTATCGATTTTGATGCCCGGCTCGAGCAAATATTTGTGTGAGTTTATATTTAGTTCCAGGATTATAGGTGAACTTTGGGATGTACATATTATGTTGTCAATGAAACTTGGCATATTTTACTTGTACTCTAGTTTCGAACAAGTAAAATTGTATTTTATTATATTTTACATGTCACCAGAGGCGCAGTTAATGTATAGTATGAGTGTTAAATGATTATAAAACTCTAGTACGACAGGCCGCTAGGTCTAGTGGTTAGTGAACCTGACTACTACACCGGAGGTCGTGTGTTCGATTCCCAGCCAGGTCAAACTTTTCTGTGATGAGCAGGAATGATTGTTCTGTGTGTCTGAGTGTGTAGTAGAAATATCTATTAAAGTATGTATTTAAAAGTATGTATGTTTATCAGTTGTCTGATTACCATAGCGCAAGCTAACGCTTAGTATAGCTACAAATGGCCGTGTGTGTGAGTTGTCTAAAGATATATTTAGTACAGTGGTTTTCGGCCGGTGGTCCGCGGACCAATGGAAATCCCAGGAAGCATCTGAATTGGTCCGTGAAGCTATCCGGAAAATATCAAAAAGTTTGGAATTTATTCATTTATAATTTTACTTGTACTCTATATTGCTTACATTCACACAGTTGGTGGTTCAGGGTAGATCAAAATTTTGTCAAATGGTCCCTCATCAATAAAAGGTTACGAACCACTGCTCTACATCACTCGTCATCAATTCATGTCGTCTTTCAGGTGCCGTAACCGTGACTTCGCGTCAATAATTCCCCACCAGCCCGCGCGGTACCGAGAGCGGCACAATGAGGTGTTCCTGGACTTCGAGGCCTTTCTCCTGGCCTCTATGAAGGAGCGGTCTACCCTCTGGATACACTCGCAGATCAAGGCCTGTATGGACGCTGCAGACTGCCAACCTGACTACTGCCTAGACCTATACGAGCCATCAGGTACTCTAAAAAAAATAACGAGGTTGAGAATATGTTTTCTTTGATAAGATATTTTATTGGAAGTAGTGTTGAACCTGTAACTGTTTGAGTTAAGACAAAGCTCCTTCCATTTCAACGCAGGGATTGGTTGAAGCGAAGTAGATTGACATCCGAATGTGTTTGTAAGAATCAACTTCGCATCATTCCAGAAATTCATTCATTTCATTCAATCGTGTTATGAAATGATTCCAATAATTAATTCATAGCTTCCTTCATTTATTCGTTACATTCATTCATTTCATTTGTGTGAACCGTTTCATTTTTTTATTTCGTTCATTCTTCACTCAATCACTTCATTCAACCATTTTATTCCTTCCATTAATTCATAAATGAACATTTATTTTGTTATTTAACGTCATTCATTCATTCACTAACAGGTCACGGCCGACGTCGCAGAGCATTGCCAGACTCCCAGCACAACAACACGAGTGCAGCGGCCATAGACAATGGAGCGATTCCGTTCACTCGTTTCAAGGAAAACTTGGAATACACAGTCGTGATGCCCGGCGAGCTGTTCCACAGAACGCCACTAGAGGCGACTTGTGCGACATCTATGATGATTGCTGTGGCGTTGGGGGCTTTGCTCTTTATGTCCGCGTTGCTAGTAAGTAATCTGATTTTTATGTGACAAACAGGCAAAAGAGCAGACGGGTTACTAACGCGTTGCCTGCCAGGAGAGAAGAGAACGAAACAAGGGAACATTGCCAAAGCAACTAGAATCAACAACAGTGATAGCGTTATAAATTAAATGGTAGTCTCTCGGATGGATTCCTGCATTTGAATCCTGCGTTAATTTTCTAAGTTGTGTGCGTATTAGAAATCCACCATCACTCTCTACGGTGAAGAAAAACATCGTTAAAACTGCACTCCTGACAGCTACCCATAGAGTTCTAGAAGTGAAATTTACCAATATGCACTTTGTTTGTTATACTATATGTATAACCTACATGCGTCACATGGTGAGAGGAGACCTGAGCTCAGCAGTGGGAAAGTCCTGGGTTGCTAGGATGATGACGAAAATGTATGTTTTGTTATGAAATTTTAAACTGCCCCACTATCTGAAACCGCGTACACGAAACTGGCACATACCAATATGTAAGCCTACTAGGTTATGACTGCGGATTCACCCGTGTGAAATTTTATTTATTGCACGAAAACCTTTGCGTATCGCGCACTATTTGTGTCGACTTAACAAGTGACACTGGCAAACTCGTATTCTCGAACTCAGTTTTTTAAAGATGTCAAATTGTATCGTAATAAGGTTATCAGTGAAAGTGTCAGACAGGCTCTTTGCCTGTCATTTCAACATATCCGTACCGTTTTGAGTACCTGAAAATTTTTGAAAAATAGTAAGTTTATGCGTTTGATGTTTTGTTACAGATGTGCTATCTAGCGACAAAATTAAACTCGACGTTGTTAAAAAACAGCAGTCTACACACGCCGTCCGGGAAGGGGTTCGACCAAATCCTGAGGGAGCTAGCTCATCACTCCATGCCCGACAAAGGCTACACCGGCCGCCCCACCGTACAATAACATACATTTTAGCATTAAATCCAATAGCCAAAAGACTATAGTATTCTTAATTTAAGCAAAAAGCTCGAATGTAGTTAATAAAATAGATTTACTTACCAATTAACAAAATCCAGGTGCTCATTTTATCTGAATATTTAAAATGTGGTACTTCAAAAGTACTTACCGCAAGGGAATGGAATAACTTGACTGCGTCGGTATTCCCATCTAAGTACGATGTGGGAATCTTCAAGAGAATAGGCATTAGTTAGTGTTAAGTTGTTAGTGTGTCTAACATCTTAGAAATCAACACCACTTTCCATCAGGTGGGATCGATGTTAAGCATCAACTTATTTTGTATAAAAAAACATTGGAATTATAAAAAGCGATTCGGGAAGTTTAACTTCCAAATTTCGCCTTAAAATAGGTATATGCAGATATAGTTATGGATATTATAATGTCTGGAGTAAATCGACGTCTGCATTGAGAAATTTAATACAAGGCAGACATTTATTATCTATGTAATTTTTACTAATCATAAAATAATAACGTGTAGATTTAACATTCTATTTATTTTGTTTCATCACTTTCGACTACCGTAACAAAAGTTTAGAAATATAATATATTTATAGAACGTACCTAAAGTGACAGTTATAAATTATGATTCAGATTTAAACCCAAATTTCATTTAAGTTTTATTTTAATTTTATTCGTTTTTATTTTTTATAGTATGTATGGTTGAATGTTCATTTTTATTGCATCTAAGTATATTTGCCAATCTACTCAATTGTTTTTAATAATTATTTGTTGTAAAACTGTGTGAAAGCATGTGATTTATTAATAATGTACTAGATATTATTTCATTAAATATTTTTCTCTGATAATTAAGTATTTTGATAAGAAGATATTTTTAAATACGTTTTTGAATGGATCTGTGTACTTAAATAAGTGATTCAGAAATGATCTTATGACTAAAAAATTTAAGTTGCACAAATTCTTACGACTATTACTTTTTTAGTCATGACCGTCATCTATTTATTGATAGTATAGAATAGTCTAATTTAAATAAAATATATTGATATTAATTTAATTCATGGCTCTATAAAATTGTTATTTATTAAGACATTATACCTTAACGAATGTTGTTTGTTATTTTTTGATTCACCCTATCAGAATGATTATTTAAATATTCTAAAAACTTCTCCTAACAGCAGGATACCTATGGGATTTTCATTAGGCCAGCATGGATGGATGGCCAGTAGCATGGCTACAAGTCCGCTCAGTTTTAAAGGTAAGAAATGAACCAAAAAAATAATTCATCACTATTTTATGCCAATATTCTTTGTGCCAAAGATACATTTCGAAGTCTGTGGTAAGAAAAGGTATCGCACGAAATTGACAACGTCAAAGTTGTCGCGGTCAAATACTGTGAACCGGTGGTGTGGTTTGTTGTCAAATTTCAAATCAAAACAATTACTACAGTGATAAAAAGTCAAATGAAATTGGACAATTTCATGTTGTAAACTTTGTCTACATACATTATTAATTATTAAATCCTGACAATACTACTATTATGAGTAAAAGGATAGCAGCAGTTAGTAAAGAATGTACAAACGCAAAAAAGACCAAAAATCATTGGTCTTTGGGTTTATTAGACTCAATGAAAGACCCTAATGCAATCTATAAAGAAACTGAAACGATTGTTGTGATAAAAGATAAATATCCTAAAGCAAAAATACATTATCTGATGATTCCGAAAAGTAATATCAGCAGCATTTACCATTTAAATAAAGAACATATTGGTCTTTTAGCAGAGTTTGGGAGGTTACTGGGAGATATTCGGAAAGAACATAAAGATGTTATTTTAAGAGCTGGGTTCCACGCAGTCCCTAGCATGCATAGATTGCATATGCATGTGATTAGCTCTGATATGGTGTCGCCTTGCCTTAAAACTAAAGTACATTGGAATAGTTTTACTACAAGTTTTTTTTTACTTTACAAAGGTAAACTATGAAAGCCATGTCTAGGGATCATGTCACATGTTAACAATGTCCGTTTCTTAGTCATTTCTTACAAAGGCCCTGCCCTAAAGTTGTTCAAGTGTCTCGGGTTTGATTAATTAATGCGGCACATCATTGTTTGTTCTTGCGTTATGGGCATCATTTGTGTTGTGATTATGTTATACATGCTACCCATGACAGAGAGTATTATAACATCGGAATATAGTCATACTTCCATATATCACTTATTTAAGAGTATTTATTTAATAATATTCTTTTAGTAATGTTACTTTGAATGTGGCTTCTCAGAATGCTATATACTTCATTACGTATATCCTGTTCATTTGATTTAAATTTTTACAAAAGAACATTGTATAATAACAAATCTGTTTGATTTCAGATGTTATAAGAGAACTTGAACAAAACGGATCTATAAAAAAAATATCCAGCGAAAATCATAAAGCACTAATGTCCACTCCACTGAAATGTAATCAATGTAACTATGAACCTAAAAATATACCTCAACTCAAAGAACATTTAAAAACACATGAAAAATAATTGTACCATATGGTCATTCAAATTTAATTTCAAATGTACATTGCACATAACTTATTGCCGATAATATAACTATTACACACAAATACATGATTTTTCATTTGTGATTAATTTTTATACTTAATTCAACTTAATAAGAAATTGGCCTTAGGAGTGCATCAATATCATTCCGATATGAATAAAAAATTCCAATATGGAAATAAATAATGTATACAAGTTACAAGAAGGCTCTATTGCCATACTAATTTAAATATAAGATATTTAAATACATTCATTAATTCCTATCATTTCATTTAGTAACATATTATGCATAAAAAATATGGAAAGTTGTTTACTTCATTTGTTTTAGTTTAAAACAACTCATTTTAATACTAGGTGTACAGTACACCATATCAATTAGATTGTATTGGAGTATTAAAGTCAAGTGCTACAGACATACATTCAGTCATATTAAGAGTACACTTATATTATTCTCAACTTAAGTAAATGAATCTGAACTTCTGCATATGTATTTATTTAAAGGAGGCGTATCAGCGTCCATCATGGAACTAGAGCTCTCAGTCATGACTTCATCTGTATCTATGGTGTACATCTCCAAGTTACGCCTTTTAAAGGTTTTTCGAGGAGCTATAGACTGTGGTGTACCACAATCAGATGTGCTGTTATTCTCACTTGACATATAAGTACTGTTTGGTGAGAAAAATGTAATTCTTTGTGATAAATCTTCATCATTCTCCATAGGTGTAACTGGGGCCGGTAAAGACAGTTTCGTACTCCTGACAGGTGTCTTGGGTGCTATCAATTCTAGACCTGCAGCTGTGGCTTCACTACTGGTATTTGGTTTCTCCCATGGCTCTTTCATAACTCGTCCAGATCGTGCCAACAAAACTTGCAGAGGATCATCAATGCCCAGTTTTTCACAGAGACTTACTGTTTGTGGATTCTTAATAGGCTCCATGTGTTCTCGGTACCTCATGCCTGGTGTGTAGGTAGATGCAGTTCTAACAAAAGTATTGGGATTGATGACCAAGTCCCCAATTAATCTTTGAGCACTCTCTATTTCTTGTGGTGTGGGTGTAAACTCATACCTTAAAAAACAAAATTTATAAACTAAATTTAAAGTTATTCCTAAAATTAGTCAATGGAGTAATGTTGTTATGGTTTCAAACTATTGATTGTCCACTAATATATGGTCTCTTATACTGAGGAGGCCTAAAGGACCAAGCTGTTTCAAAGCAGATAAGTGGAATAACTACAACACAAGTGTTATGACATAACTAAGGAATTATCTCCAAGCGGAGTAAAAATGTTTTTTTTAATTTGTAAATATAATTTGTTTTATAAAAATACAAATCTTACGTCTCATTTCCGCCTGGTCCCGGTAGGTGGCAATCTACATTTTTGACACTCAATAGATGGTTAGTGTTTTTCAATACAGCTAGCCATTCCGGATCATACTTCAAGAGTTTATCACCATCAAACTCTTCAGGTATCCTCAAAACTTGTAAGTGCCTACGTTTTGGAAGACACTTGTCTAAAGCTAGGAACTTAGTCTCAACTTCCCCGTCATCATGCTTGACTAGAGCAGCAAACTGGCAATGCAAGTGTGCAGAAAACCAATAGTCTGGCTTCAGTAAATGTAGTAGTTTTTCGGCTGGTGGACTTCCTAGCTGATTTGATTCAATGTCTTCCCTTTGAAAAGAATAAAAAAATACTGTTCAAATAAATGTCTTCCACTGCACTAAATTTGTAGATAAGATTGGCCTGTAGGATATATGTATGTTACAC
This sequence comes from Asbolis capucinus, assembly GCA_018249125.1. Taxonomy (NCBI): domain Eukaryota; kingdom Metazoa; phylum Arthropoda; class Insecta; order Lepidoptera; family Hesperiidae; genus Asbolis; species Asbolis capucinus. Next base: position 17,825 of record DWJZ01000472.1, read on the forward strand.
ATGTAAGATGATCACTGAAAACCTTAGGTTTTGTGACTATCTACATAAAACTCAATAGGTTAAGGCTGATATCCATCTATCAGCCTTTAGTTGTCCACTGTTTTTGTTGTTGTTACAGCTGATATAATGGTTAATGATTTATTTTCAATCATTAAAAATTTTAAAATACTGACATCTTACCGTAAAAATACCTTTCTCTTCAACAAATTCTCAACATCCCCGTAACGTGTAATGCCTCTGGGCCAATCATGAGATAACATTACATTTACTTTTTCCTTCAATTGACTCAATCTAAAGACATCAATAGATCTAATGTGGTATACACTCCGCAGAGAACTAGGACTATATGGAGGACTTTCCCATAGGCCTTGTAAATAATCATGTCCTTTGAAAATACCAGATATTCCTAAAAATAAAATAAATGTACGGTTGCACCTTCCAAAACAAGGATTTCTAAATATTTTTTATAAATCACTATAAATCTTAACAACTTTCTTACTTTGCTATATAAAATTACGTAAATAACAAATTTTCAAATTTAAAAATGAAATTTGATATCACATACAAGGCTTTTTGTTTCAATGCTTTACTTCTTTTTTAGTTACTTTTGTTAGCAATTTTATATTAAGTATTACGTAATATTGTAGCAAATATTGTAAGAAATTCCTAATTTACCTCCAATTCGTAGGTTTCCAAATTGGACAACACCAGCTCTTCCCATGTAGTAAATATTTGGTGCCACCCATCCACCGTAAGGCAATTCTTGTAAATAATTTGATGCTTCATGATTGCCTCCAATAAATAATGTCAGAACGGGTGATTTTTTCTCGCCACTGTAATATCTAGTGTGACAGACAAACAGCAATATTATTTTAATGGCTTAATTTGTATAGAAATTATGACTTTAAGTAGAGTTAAATTTTTTCTATGTTCTCAACAGACAACAGATGGGTCACATGTTAAATGGCACTACCACCCATGGACATTAACAATACCAGACTGAGGTGTTCCGCTGAGCCAGGTTGAGGTTTGAAGCAACCAGCCGGAACACAACAAATCATTTGGTGATGAACTTAAGCAATAGGGTGGTAGCCAGCCAGACGAGCTTCAGAAACCCTACCATGGACCAGCTGTCTTCTGTCACCTTTTAAGATACCCAGGTCTGTTAGCATAGGATTGGCGTTGGTAAACTGCCCCAATATTTATAAGTATTATTATTCTAATTCTTGGAATAAATAATTCTCAATGCTAGTTTTAAAATTCTTCATCAGGTCTATTTGCAGCGACTCTTTCCTCAAATAGTCAATGTCATTTCTGCTAATGGTTTAAATCTAAATAAGAGGGCTTAGAATTTTAATCATGCAGGTTAGCAAATTTAGTAAATACTTGCAAAACATAGCTGTGGGATGTATAATATCAACAGAACAGACAACTTACTTGTAAAATGTACACATATCGTAATATTTTGGAGGTATTGCAACGGCTCTCATATCATTTTGGTTCCGCACAGCCTGGAAATCACCACAACAAATCAACAGATCAATGTTAATAGCTTCTCGGTCTTGTAACGTTTCTATGCATTCGTATATTTTTTCTAATTCCCCATGAGCACACCCTTCTATAGCGATCCGCATTTTTATGTCATATATTATTAAAACAATAGTTTTAATTTAAAAAACCTGATTTTTACTAAAATTCTCTGAGACAATATAACAATACGGTTCGCAAATGACGCAAATCATCACAAATAAGAAATAAAGCAATTACACCACAAAGTAGAGACTCACAGAGCACAGACTACAAATTATCGAAGTAACTTTACCAGCTGTATCAATTTTTAGTTCCGTTTTCAGCCACATTCGTTCATGCGCTAGTGTGGAGTTTGAACATTATGAAATTATGGAAAATCGACACAAACTCAATGAATATATTTCAAGCTGAATTTATTTAGGACTTCCAAAGGTCCAATTCTGAGCACAGTTTGTTTTTATTCTATCACCGATTCGGAAAAGTGCCCTAATAAAGAAGAAAAGTAGCAGCAACTATTTAATTTTTTTAGCTTTAACTTATCTATAAGTAAGTCGAAAATAGACGTTGGGTCTTTATAATAAAAACATAATGGACAACCCTACAAAAAATCGCATCATCTTCCGTAGGGGATATGAGGAGGTAACCATATGGAAATACAAGAACATAGCTACTTCTCTACGCTGCTCCAATGTCGAGTAGCGGGAAGTGGCCAACCTAAGTGTCAACATATAGATATACTACCAAAAAGCCTCTGCAATGGTGGCCTGTGTTATCTAACACTGGCCACAACAGATTGTTTTACATCCTCTACGAAACATGAAAATAATCAAGACTGTTCTACCTAGTCAGGGCTCAAACCTTTTTTTACTAGAAACTGGCCTAGCTTCGCTTGGGAAGGACAATTTATCAGAAAGAAGTAGTTATTAGAGTTAACTGTAACAATTAGACAGAGTAACTTGGACTTATTCAATCATTCAGGTAATTTCAATATCTTATTCAGTTAGTAATAGTAATTACCATGCAAATTTTAGTCAATATAGCAATTAGTCAAGGTAATAAAATATTTATTTGTTGTAGACTTGTAGATATCGATGTTCTCTATAAAACTTTAGTACATCACTGCTCTATCTTGACTAATTTCTGCATCGTACGCGGTATAAGGATTTTTTGGTATATTTTTCAAACGTGGGGTACATTGTCGAAAATTTCATACGAACCCCTAACGTTTTTGAAAATATTTTATAGCCTACCTTCATCAGGTTAACTGTAAGATTCTAATGGTAAATTAATTATTCAAATGGGCTCAGTAATTTCCGAGACGTCTCCTCAAACTAACCTTTCCTATTTATAATATTAGTATAGATTTAAAGATGTACCGGTTATTTTGACATCATCTTTGAATATGTAGGATGAGCAAGTGCGCCAACTTACATTACTAAACAGTTTTTATTAATAAAAACCTATTCCTTGTTGACTTCAATTGACGTACAATAAATTGATAAGTTACTTTAGAAAAGGGGAGATCTCCCTCAGGCGAGGTGTGGTGCCTGGGGAGCGGCCGAGCTTCGACAGTCGTAAGTCGGAACTTATATATTTGCTAACGCTACAGGAAACTCCGATAGCGTGATTCAGGTTACTCGTGACGTCATCGTATGACGTGTTGTGCGATGGCGCCACATGATGTTTATGATGAAGGGAAGCATTCTTTGAAACTGAAGACAAATGGATGAGATTCCCAATAGGAGAATATGTAGCAGCAATATCCTTGAGTATATGTCCCGCACCGTTGTTATCATGATCATATCATCAGGTTATCGTCGTTAATCCACATTTAAGGCCACAGAACATTATATTAAAGGCCTTTAAATGGCATAAAAATTGTCACATACTTGGGTTTGCCACAAACCCCTTCATCAGACTGTATTTCAGCTGCGTGAGGGTACTCAATAGAGATATATGATAATGGAGAGAAGCGCATAGTTCCAACTGAAGGTATATTGACGACGAAGGCAAAGATTCTTTATGGTATCGACTAATTCAATTCTTAACGTTACAAGAAGAGAAACTAGGAGACTGGTGCGTCTGATGGCAAATAATCACCACCGCCCATGGTCATTCTAAGCACTAAGCTAAATTGTCACTAACGCGTTGACTGCGAAGAACGAACCGATACACCCACTCAGGGAAGTTAAAGAAAGAAGGGAAGAAGATATATGTTCATTACAGAAGAAAGTACAAAGAATAAAGTCACCAACTGACCTCAGTCATACCAAAAAATATCACAGGCCTGGAGACTGAAGAAGAAAAGCAAGATTTATTAAAATGGTGCTACCTACTTGCACATTATGGAAAAATAAGAATAAACTAAGACTGACTCCCGCATTCATACTTTGAAAGCTCCTTAGTACAGAATTTGAAAACACATTCTCTAACAAAACCATTTGATTTAAAACTATAAATGTTCGTTTATATATTTAAAAAAAAAATTGATATACAAAATACATGTTAATTGTTTTTTTTTGCCAACGTACGACTGGCCACCTGATGGCAAATGATCACCAAATTTGAATGTTAATAACACGAGGTGTTACTAACGCGGTGCCTGCCAAGAACCAAGTAATATACGCATACTCATAAGAGCAAGAAACAAATGAAGCGGTACTTTGTTAAAGCAACTGGGATCAATAACGACAGCCACTGACCAGATACACCAACAACATACCACTTCAGGACGGAAGAAAGAACAAGAATGGGGCGGAGGATGGATGAAGGACGGGGAGAAAAAAGGAGAAATCGCTCTCCAGCGTTCAGCCGGAACACGACGGATCGTTTTGGCGGCTGACTCAAACGCGAGGATGGCAGCTAGTCAGACGGGCTTCACAAAAAGATATAATTCTTCCGCAAAGCCCTATCACCGAGCAGCTGACTTCTTTACGCCTTCTACGACACCCTGGTAGCTGGTATATGGTCGGGGTTTGTATTCTAAGCCGCCCCAATACGCCTTTATATTGTTGTTAATAATTCATATAATACTATTTTGCCATAATAATGTAAGTTATATATATATATATTTACTGTAATTTTGTGAAATTCTGAATATATTCTTTCCTCTTTTTGTACTACGAAGGAATAAATATATTCATCCTTTCTTTTTTAATGCGTGGGTTAAGTAACCATTAATCGACAGCAGGAGTATTTTTAAGGACTGGGTTACAAAACATGACAGACATGTTATTTTCAGTACTACGTACCTTGACAGCACAATTAGCGGTGCCTTGCGTAAATTGGGTACAAAATTAGATCGTGTTAATTATCGAAATGGAGAGCTTAATGTGGAGCTAATTTGGTGGGAGATTCACGCAGGCACAATTAGTATGCACGTGTATAAATTATTATGAGAGTTAAAACAGGTCTACAGGAACATCGGTAGTTTGATATAAACTTATACTCGGTGTAAATTCCATTTGTAATGTTTTCCATACAAATTTGACAAGTTTTTATGTTAAAAATTCCAGATTGAATTAGCACCGAGTATATACATATATGTATGTACGTAACAATTCTCGGGCAGAGTCGCCTTGGTGTCGGTTTTCTTCAGAAGACAATTTGGAGAGTGATGGAATTGCATTATTTAATTCTCATATCTCCATTCCACCATCGAACGAGCCGACGCACGGCGGGTATTCCTTTGTCGTAAACAACCCGCTAGTACGAACAATGCGTTTCGTCTCGTCTTTTATCACCCGTACCGCGAAGGATTGGAAAGAGTTGCCCATGTCGATGTTCCTGTTCAATTACAATTTAAAAGTCTTCAAGTCAAGAGCAAATAGGCTTCTGCTAAGTTAGTGCGCTTTACCATCGCACGTACCATCAGGTTGGATTCTAGTCAAGCGCTACCTTATCTAAGATAAAAAAAATCAGTTTAACAACAAAGGTGAGGATTAAAATTATAAATAATTCAGAATATAAATGATACTGAATAATATTAATTATCACTGATTGTTTGGGGGTTATATTGTTGTATGGTATTTCTCCAACCATCTAACTAGTATTTATAGCTAATATATTAAAACTAGAATTAATTATACATACACAACTTCACTAACACTAAATACTTTATGGTATTAATTGGTAAATGGTAACTGGTAATGGTAAATGTTAACGGTAAACGGTAAGTGGTAACGGTAAACGGTAAGTGGTAACGGTAAATGGTAACTGGTAACGGTAAATGGTAACTGGTAACGGTAAATGGTAACTGGTAACGGTAAGTGGTAACTGGTAATGGTAAATGGTAACTGGTAATGGTAAATGGTAACGGTAAATGGTAAATGTTAATGGCAAATGGTTAGGAATACGCGGCGCCCGAGTGCCTGCTGGTCAACTGATCTTTCACTATGAAATAAAGTATTAAATAAAATGTCCGTGCGGCATTTGTCTGACGCTGCGAATATACATTACTGCTGAAACTGTTCGGAGTTACTCCGAACACTAATAGGTACAAGTCAGAAAACCTTCGATCGGGCGTACCGATCTAAGAACGACGTCAACGACGACCAACAGTCTTACAAACCATACAAGCAGCGAGCTATGAGCGTCGGCAACAGCGAACACAAACATACATATGTAGTAGAAAATAAAATAACTCATTCATTCATTCTATTTTCGTAATTTTTTTACCTTTTATAAATTAGTGCTTGACCGCGATCCTGCCTGATGGTAAACAGTGATGCAGTCTTAGATGGTTAAGCCACTAATTTAGCAAAAGCCTATTTACTCTTGACTTGAAGACTTGAATTCTAATCGAAAGGGAACACCGACGCGGCAACTTACTCCAGTCTTTCGCAGAATGTGTGAGAAAGGAACACAAAGCGCGATGTTCGTGTTGTTGGAGTGTCCACGACGAAGCGATGGATACGTCGTGTGCCGGCTCGTTCGATGATGGAATACATAGTTACAAATACGTGTAATTAATATATAATGTAATACGTGTAAATACAACACAAAAAGCCCACAGGTGGGCATGGTTTTCCTCTCAAAGCGATCGCAGGACTCGAACCCCGCGGACAGACCGTCTAAATGTATATAGCAAAGATGTAGCTAATAATAATTCGACTATTCACCTTAAAAATATTTTGAAATTTATTTATCGCATAAAGTTAACAAAACAACCGACAAATTATGTTTTTGTAAGATGATAAACTTCTATAAATGGGTATTGGAGTTATAATAAAGCTTAATAAATAATAAAGCTTGTGTAGTTATTGTATTTGTATGTAGATTAGTGAGGACGATAAAGGGAATGACGTCACACTGGCCGCGGTCGACCGCCAATGGTGAAGGAGGCGGTGCCGACCTGCGACTGCGCACCGCCCACTGCGATTCTCACTGAGGAAACTCGGAAAATAACTTCGACAGATTACAAAACTTGCATTCTTTTCGGCCTGTTTTATACCCACATGCATTTCAGCTGTTTTAAACTTCATTTTAGTCAAAATAATTATATACAATTTAATTACTAGGTACGATAGTTGTTCTCTATGATTAAACCATTTTTTTTTCAATAGTCTAAAAAGCAACAAAATTATACTGGAAAAAAGAAATGTAACACTTGGCATTGCTTATGTCACATAAGTCACAGAATTTATTTGATGTATAGATAATTTAAAAACATATAAGAGTTTCAGTGACCACTATTATAAAGTAAACAATCAGTAACAAATATATCAAAGCGAACGCGCGCCCCTGTATGGATTACAGTTTATACTTACGAGCGGAGAATAAGGAACTCTTTATAGTCTGTGCGCGCGAGTCGATCGCACGCGCGCTGATCTCGCGACGGAATTCTCGGCTAATCCTTGCTCCGAGTTAAAAAAAAAGCTGTTCTATTTTTAATTTTTAAGTAAAATAGCCAGTGTCAAAAATGAATTGGGGTCAAGATCGAGAGCGCGGGTGCGAGAAGCTTGAAATAAATGAGGCAGTTGGAAAGCTTTTACAGTCGTTCAACTATAACACTATAATGCCTCCGCCGAACAAGTGAGTTCTATGTTTTAATTACCTATCTATTACTTAAATAATTTAACTAATTAACTAATTTCTAATTAGGTACTTATCATATTCAAAAATGGTATTATTATGTTATGATTAAAAAAAAAGGTGCATATACATATTAATAATCACCTCTATGAGTTTTTTTTATTTCCTAGATTTTTTTTTATCATCAGTATTTTGCTTTCAAATATTATAACGGACTTGGCTGTATAGTAGGAAGGCTACGACGGCAATATTAAACAAAGTTTATTAAAAATATTTTAAAATACAAGCTATAATTATAGACTCATAGTACAAGGAAACACAAAATTTCATAACTGTATTGTTAACCGTTGAGGAGTTCCGTTATCTGGAGTCAATCCTGAAAGTAGTATCAGGTCATGCTTGCCATAAAAATGCAATGTCATGAAAACTTTATGTGAAATATTCGCTCCGTAGTGTAAGAAGTAGTTCTAATTAAGCTTGCAAGATTTGACCCGTAACAAATAAATATACCTACATAGTGCTATAAAAACATACACTGCAAGTTAAATAAAAGTTTGTAAAAATAAAAATCAATTTAACAGTCACATTACTTAGTAGTTTTTGTAATTCAATTCATAAAAGTTATTACTATTTTATGAATACTCTTATAGATCCTATAAAATCTTATTACAATATCAATTTTAAAGACTAACTTTATCCGAAGTTATTGTTTTTTATCCCTGATTTAGAACCAAGATACAAAGGATTAATTTTCATTCAGCCGTCAAACGTCTCCTCATATTTAGCTAGAGTCTTAGCTCTAATAGATACTTTCTTTTTTTCTTCTATTTTTCACGACCAGCAACGCATCGGTGATGCCATTAGTATTAATGATGTTTATAGATTTATTTAGAAATATTCAATTATTCGCTATTTCGTACAACAAAATATATTTTGCGACACTCTAAATATTAAAGATCTAAGATATCCCGTAGTGTTGGATATAGTTGCATTATAACAATAAATATAAATGAAAAAAAAAAAGATTTTCCGAGAGTATGATAGTAATTAATTTTGTGACACAATGCATAATCGCATGACAGCCCTATTTGTCTAGTAGTTAGTGAACCTGACTGTTATACAGAAGGTCGTGGGTAAGATTTCTTCCAGGTCAAACTTTTCTGTGACAAGCAGGAATGTTTGTTCTGTATGTCTGGGTGTAAATATCTATATAAGTATGTATATACAAATATGTATATGTGTATGTTTATCAGTTGTCTGATCACCATCGTACAAGCTAACGCTTAGTTTGGAGTCAGATGGCCGTGTGTGAGTTGTCCAAAGATATTTATTTATTTACTGAAGTATCTCACAACCGAAAACTCATCATTATCATTGCAACACATAAATATCCCACTATTGGGCTTGGGTCTCCACTAACAAGGTGTACAGGCCATAGTCCACCACGCTAGTCAAGTGTGGGTGGACTTCACACACCTTTGAACCTAGGACCGTTTGCGAAACCAACGTTAACCGCTAGGCTATCACGGCTTCCGAGAGGTACTTCAAGGTAAATCTGACCTCCAAAGTGGTACTTCCAGTTGAAACTGGTGCAGAGTGGTTTTAATTAGCGATCAGCAAATGAAAGCTTTTTCCTTTGGTCTTGGCCTATTTACAAATACCGTACAAGGTGGTCAAAAATTCATACTTGAAATGAAACATATCTTTGTTATACATTTATGATATTTCAAGTATAAACAAGCTTTTTTAAAATATTTAAAAACACAATCATTATTTACAGAGCCCTAATACGACGAAACATATAATATTTCATAACTGTATTATTAACCGTTGAGGAGTTCCCTTGTCTGGAGCCAATCCTGAGCACAGCAGCAGATCATGCTTGTCATAAAAATGTATTGTCGTCGTAACTGATGCAGTATGCAACATTTCACCTTCGTAGTGTAAGAGGAAGTGGGTCTAATTAAGCTTGCAAGATTTGACCCGTAACAAACAAATATACTAACATACTAATATACAAATATACACTGCAAGTTAATTAAAAGCTAGTGAAAATACACCACTGTATTTAAAGTGTAAGTAACATTAAAACATACAAATTCCTTATCTTTTAAAACTGTCAATTAAAAGTACTTATTAATGGAAGCTTAATAATTAACCGGAGTTTTAATAATAGCTAAAAATATAAAAATAAAAATAATTAAATTTAATAAAAATAAAAACAATTTATTTAAAAATAAAAAAAAATTAAAACAATCAAATTATCTCGGAAACAAATCTACAAAAGATCGATGCACATATACAAGGTGGTGAAGTCGTTGGAGCTGATGAGGAACTTCTTCCTCTATTCACATATCCTCGCATACACCATTTATTAGACACCCGGACACAAGACAGGCGGTTGGTCTAGTGGTAGTAAACCTAACTTGTACATCGAAGGTTGTGGGTTCGATTCCCGCAGGACAAACTTTTCTGTAATGATCAGGAATGTTTGTTCAGTGTGTCTGGAAATATAGATATAAGTATATATTTAAAAATATATATGTATGTTTATCAGTCGTCTGATCACCGTAGTACAAGCTAACGCTTAGTTTAGCGTCAATTGGCCGTGTGTGAGTTGTCCATAGATATTTATTTATCCTGTACAAGAGACTGTATAGAAAACTAGGAATTTTATGGGAAAATTTCAGGAGTTCAGGGTTTCATACGAGGTTACCATAACCAAAAATAAGATATGCAATTCGAATTCCAGACTTCCCGCTCAGTATTCCATCATTCAAACTCCTAGACTATCATCGCTGTGACCGTAGCTGATAATTTAAGAATTGGAATTTTAAATTGAGGTTCCATATTAGGTAACATGGAGCACTAAACTCACCCATCCATGTATTCATACAGCAGCTTTTTAATATGACTGATAAACATAGGCCTCCCCCAAATTTAGGCCCCTGCGACCCGTCCTGGGCCTTCTGAAAAGGTCACGCAAACTATTAATAATATCGACGACCGAAAACAAAAAGGGGCGTATCTCTTAAAAGTTACTCATAAGATAAGAGTTAGTTATAAAGAAAACAATAAGGACGAAACTGAACCTCTTATGAGCTATTCTAAGGAGTAACGCCTCTTTTGTTTTTCGTCTTCGATAGCGAAATGCTTCGATAGCATTTCAATTTGACGACTTTTAACTAAACGTCTTAAAACTGAAGTACTGACGTGCTTACATAGAACAACGTCTGCCAGATTACCTAGTTTAATCAATACTAATATTATAAAGCTGCAGTGTGTTTGTTTGTTTGCTTGAACGTGCTAATCTCAAGAACTACTGGTTTGATTTCAAAAATTCTTTCAGTGTTCGATAGCCCATTTATCGAGGAAGGCTATAGGCTATATATCATCACGCTAAAACCAATAGGAGCGGAGTACCAATGAAGAATGTTTCAAAATTGGGAGAATGTTTCTCTATTGTGAGCTTTCGCTGCGTGTGCACCGTAAACAGTTAAATTTTCGCAAAAATCATGTATGTAAGAAACGAAGTCACGGGTTAAAGTTAGCGTTAGCCCAAAGTTACTACATATTCCACGCGGACAAAGTCGCGGGCGTAAGCTAGTAATAAATACAAAAGGAACGATGAACGAACGATACCTACTAGTGATGTACCTATTCTGAGAAGGGATACTCTGCGTTACCTACTTCTTACAATATCTCTATTTTAGTCAAATCGTATATTATAATTCTTTATTCGTTAAGTGACCCCGGGGTCGTAGAGTCGTCTTCATGACCCCCACTTGATGTACCGCCCCTAATTGAATAACTAATGTTATCTGTTATCGGCTTCTTAAACTTCTGTCGGCTTTTTTATCATCTGTGTTTGTATAATTAATGAAAAAACCGACTTCAAATTACATTTATAAATGATAAAATTTCATTTACATTGTCATTACTTAAGTAATATATGTTACATATATATGTATGTATATTACTTAACTATATTTTCTATATTTATACATTATATAGTATAACTATATTTTCTGCTTTGTGAATTTAACAGTTAACTAATATACCCACATCAAATAAAACAAAAAAAACAGTTGAATTTGGAATCTCCTACATTTTTAAACTCCGGTTAAGAAAGTTGATTTGGATTCGGACCATATAGCTTTTTTTTTATCCGTAACCATTGTATATTATTTTTCTTTTTGCAAAAAGCATTCGTTAGGTAAATGTTTAGGTAGTGAAAACTCAACAAAAGCGGCCATTAAATACAGAACTAAATAAAAATCAATGTTTGTTTGTGAGTTTATTTGTGTTTTATAGACTCTGGAAGTATTTAGCACTGACGTCTCCAGCAAATTTTTTAAGAATATCATAGAAAATATTAGGTATCAAAATTATCCATTATCGATCGGATACATGGTTGATGCGTAGCAATGCGCACCGGGTGCAGCTAGTTATATCAAAAAATAAAATTATCATCGTTAATAAACAAACAAAAACCGTTTGATTGAAAGTTCCACTTGCGATCATGCACTAACCGCGAAACTTTGCCGAACATTTGAAAAAAACCGATAAGTTCCAATCGACACAAACGATATGAACAATTTAAAACCCAAGTTAGATAATACCGAGCTGACTGGTTCATTAAAATTAGGGTGCGTCCCCGTGTGACAACTTTTATCTTCTTCCTGTTATATTACCGATTTATTTCCGCATGCGGCATGATAGTGCGCCTGTGCAAACATACGTTTTCATTGTGGGGTTCATATCTTGGGTAAACTGGAGCTCTCGACGAACCTTTAGCTCCTATACCTTGAAATAAAACAATAACGCGTACCGTGAAGAATTGGAATAAATTACCAATGTCTGTGTTTCCGCTCGAATATAATGTAGGTGTCTTCAAGACCAGAGTCAATAGGCTTCTTCTAACTTAATATTTTACCATCTAAGACTATATTACTTCCCATCAGGTGGAATCGAAGTTAAGCATTAACTTATAATGTGTAAAATGTAGTGAATTCTAAACAAATGAAATATTATTAATCACAGTTAATCTTAAAATGAAAAATTGTTCAACTATGGATGCAATATATTATTATAAATATAAAAATCATTTATAAGCTAGTACATAATAAATCCAGTAACTCAAAATATTAATAAGTAGGATTCATAGTTCATAATTTTATTTTGGTCCGTGGTAAATATTCCTATATACCAAAATGTGCATTGTAAAATAGTATTCAATTTAATTAAATTTATAGTTCACAATTTTGGTCATAGTGTCTTCCACATAAAAGGTAGATATATGCTGTCCCGGACTTTTATTTAGAACTACTCGAGACAAACAATGCTACGGTACATCCTCTTTGTGTAACTCCAATGGTTTAGACAGCGTACGCCAAGGTAGCTCTCAGAGGGCAACTTTTTTCGGACTTAATTGACATGTACTGTTAAATTAAGACGAAAATTACATAAAATCATTACAAATAGTAACCTATATATTATTCTGATATACAACCTATATTACTGTAAAGTTCCATCTTAATCTGTCAAGTAGTTTTTTCGTGGAACTAACAAACATCCATACATCTATACTTACAAACTTTCGCGTTTATAATATTAGTAATATATTTAATATATTATTTCTGGGCAATGCGTAATATTAGGTCAGAAAAAGTTAAGATTCCCTCGCGCTGTCGGCAAACACCCTGACTGTGTGCGCGTCTATTGTAGGTTCCATGTTAAGTGATGCTGCAAACACGCGCTCACAGGCGCCGACAGGGTTGCCAGCCCCCTAATTAAAATTCGACAGTTACATTAATGAATATAACAAACATGATGTGGGAGTTTTGTAAAGAGAGAATAGGTATAATTTTAAACTATCGTCATCGTGGCCACTAAAATTTTTTTAAACTTTAACGGGTACTCACGATTTTTCATATTTACACCGATTATTTATACCGATATTTTGATCCAAATGCAAGAGTCATGGTAACGACAAGACTGGGCGTATAGGTAAGAATAATAACAATCGTGAGTACCCGTTAAAGTTTAAAAATGTAGAGGCACTTACCAAGATAATACGCCCAACACCTTATACATCAACGTCACTTTCAGGTCGTATCTATGTCAAGCTTTAACTTTTTTAGGAAAAAAATCGCAGAACAACTCCCACACGGCCAAGTTATCCCGAATGAAGCATTAGCCTGTACTTTGGTGATCAGACATACACCATCATTGCAGGCCCTGGCTGTCCCACTACTGGGCTATATCTACAAATACGTCCGTGATATCATGTCTGTTACAGTTACGTTACAATAACTACTTTCTTCTGGTAATTTGTTCTTCCGAAGCGGAACAGAGTAGATTTTAGTAAAGCAAATTCTGTTAAAATATAGTTTTTAAATATATTTTTCTTAATTAGTATTAATATAAAATAGGTTTATTTGTCATAAGAGAACATTGTATGTATGAATAAATATCTTTGGACAAGTCACACACAGCCATCAGACCCCAAACTAAGCGTTAGCTTGTACTATGGTGAACAGACAACTGATAAACATACATATATATTTTTATATACATACATATACAGATATTTACACCCAGACAGAACAAACATTCCTGCTCATCACAGAAAAGTTTGACCTGGGTGGGAATCGAACCCACGACCTT